>CM039598.1:15605140-15708656 GCA_022457205.1 Saccharum spontaneum | reverse complement strand
TTTACTATGTTCATTCATAACTGCGAGATAGTTTAGAAGGGGAACTAGTTTTAGGGAACCATTTACATTTCAAGTATTTTCTTTGCCCTTAGGGGCTTTACCTTCTTCTTTATCAATAGAAAATGGGCGCTGTCTCGTGCCAGTTTGTTAAAAAAAATTGTTTAAGTTTTCGGATTAATACAACACATTGCTATCATAATTTGTTATAGTAGTCTTGTCACAATCTTTTCTACCATGATGAAACAAAAAAAAAAGCACTGCATTCAAACCCAGGTTTTAGTTATTGGTCAAAGGGCGAGAAAGCCCACCGTTCAATTTTGGCTAGAGCCTAAGTAAAAGATCGATACGTGGATCACAAAAATACATATAGGAAAATGTGGAACCAGGTTTGAACGCATAGGAATATGTATTTTTCTAAAAGATACGCATGGATCGCAAAAATACATATAGGAAGATGTGGAAAATGTATATACCTAACAGGGTGAATTTTGTTACTCTATACATGTTATTATATACATACATATAGCTCTATAAGCAGAAAATCAAACAATGTGAGATGCCGAACAGGGAGTGCATAAGGATGGGGAGAAGATTGCTGTCAAGATGCTTTATGACATGCCAGGAACTGACGAGGAGAAATTTATAAATGAGTTCAGGAACCTTGCAAGCCTCCAACACCAGAATATTGTGCGACTTGTTGGCTATTGCCACGAAACTCAGAAAACCTATGTTGAATACGATGGAAGATTCATTTTTGCTGATAGAATTCGGAGGGCACTATGCTTCGAGTATATGCATCATGGAAGCCTTGAAAAGCATCTTTCTGGTATGATGGAGATCTAATTATGCCCTTTTCAAAATATGCGTCAATGGACATATTCTCAAAAAAAAAAATTGTGCCATTTTCTAACAATTTATGGAACTATAATATATTGTTTGTTTGTTACTACAGATGAGTATCATGGACTTGATTGGAACACACGCTACACGCTAATTAAAGGGATTTGCAATGGATTGAAATACCTTCACGAGGAATTGCAATCTCCTATTTATCATTTGGACTTAAAACCAGCCAATATATTACTGGATGAGCGCATGTTGCCAAAAATTGCAGATTTCGGCTTATCAAGGCTATTTGGGGAAGAACGCACACAAATCACAAAAGGTTCTTTAGGAACACTGTAAGTTTATACTGTTTCTTGTGAAATGAAATTTACTTGACCAAATATGAACAATGGGCTTTCTCATGAACTTATTTCAGCACTAACGTACAGTCTAATGCAGTGGATACTTACCTCCGGAATACATAGAGAGGAACATAATCTCAAGTAAGTTCGACATATTTAGCTTGGGTGTTATAATGATAAAGATAATGACCGGACCTTCGGGCTATAGCAGAAGTGCTGAAATGTCTCCCGAAGAATTCATTGAGCTTGTAAGACAAAACAATTTGTATCATTTGAAACTGCCATGAGTTACTTAATTTTTTTTGTTGATAATAAGAATTTTCCCTAAAATCACCAGTATTGTTTGTGTGCTAAACTGATATAGGTACACGAAAACTGGATGAAGAGAATACAGGAAATGCAATTTCTGGAAACATATTCCAAACAAGTGAAGATATGCATGGAAATAGCTTTAAGCTCTGTGGAGGTCGACCGGCACAAGAGGCCAAGTATTGGGGATATAATAAAAAAACTGAACTAGACAGATTACAGTTCAGAAATCATATCGCAGAGGACGAACTCGTGGGCACGCTGAAGCTGGCGCTGCAACGCGGGGACCCATGCCCATCGGGGGCATTCTCATCCTGCTATAGACCAATGGCTAGTCTCCCTTGTGTAATAGCGCTAATCTTTTTTCACTCTTTTTTTTTCTTGAGTTTGTACCTTGGAACACTCTCCCTTTTTAATACTAGATGTGACACCCCGCGCATTGCTGCAGGGGTTTTGTAGATGATTATGGAGGAAAAATATTCCTTTGTTTCTTGATGATATTTAGCTTGAAGTATTAATGGAAAACAATGATCCATCTTCTCAGTGAAGCTTAACAAAACACCAATCGATCGAATTCGTATCTTGATGTATATGGTATATGACGAAAAAAAGTAAGGCATCTAATTACTCATGTCCAAAATCTGCACAAACACATTCTGCAGTTTGTCGCCTAAGGTATCAAATGTGGGAGCCACTTGAAGGAAACCACGTACTGTATGGCATTATCGTTCTCCTAGTCACAGAAAAGCTGAAGCTTTAGGGCCTGTTTGGTTCCATGGCACTACTCAGTAATCCCCCATTTTAGTCTCAATTAGTCCCTAAATTGACAAACAGGAAGACTAAAAGAGGGACTAAAGTGGATTAGTCCTATCTATACAATGATTTGTTTGAGAATTTTCCTGAAGTTTCTAATGCCCACACTAGTTGTCATCCTCTTCTATGATCTGTACCACCTCTAGCACCTCCTGCATCTAATTTAGTTCTGCTATTTCCTCATAACCTAGGTTTCTTCTAAGATTCTATTCCCAGTTGTTGACGTCGGATATGGTCCGAATCACACACCAGAAAGGGCATTCGACGCACGGGCCGCCACGGACCGAAGAACGTAGCGAGGATATCACTCTTACATGGTAAAGCATGGAGAGGTTTACAAGCAAACCACCAAAGGATAACCAACGTGCTTGTGTGACGAAGAACCGGCTAGTTTTCAGGCAAACTAGCAAAGGAACTGTCGAAGCTCTCGCCCGGGAGGGACCCCGTCAGGGCAAGGACGTCGCCGGGTTGCCCTAGGTCGGCCGGCGAGCCTAGGGCGCCATCCTTGGTCGTGGATCAAGGGATGAACAGCATGGAGGTTGAAGGAGAGAAGAAAAGGGGTAAAATGAGTAGATTGATTTGTTTATATGTCGATTGGATAGATGGGATCTCAATCGGCCATGATCCTCTCATATATATAGAGGGGTTGGTCTTATCCCAGTAGGAAACCTCTTGAAGGCTTATTTTCCAAGTTTCCCACGAGATTGAAACAGTTCAGATCGGAATCCAAAAGGCCAGACCCGAACAGCCCTTTTTATTAGGTTTGCCGAAAGTTTCGGCTCGTGCCGGAAGTTCCGGCTCGGGCGCGGGCCGGAAATTCAAGCTTGAGCCGGGAGTTCCGGCTCGGATGCGGGCCGGAAGTTCAAGCTTGAGCCGGAAGTTCCGACAACGGAACATTTTTTCGGAGGCATAACTCTCTCATCCGGACCCGAAATTGGACGTTCCATATATGTTTTTTGACCATCTCAACGAGAGGAACGCAATGGTGAAGTCCATTACATATTTTGATAACTTCACAAAATGGATATTTTTTGTTGTCAACATATGCCCCCTGTTTTCGGGTTTATGATGCATGAACCTGAAAACACTTGATCAAACAAACATAATTAAACCAATCAGCAATGATACCCATCTCATCAGCTGCATGGTGACTAAGGGCGATGTATACATCGGCCATTTTGTTCTAAGGGCGATACATGTATCGGCCATTGTTTGGAGAGTACTTAGGCTTGTTGTCAAACACTTGGAAAATACTTTTTTAAGTATCTTCCGTTGAATGCTACTTTGAGACGTTCACCTTGCAATGTATCTAGCAAATAAGAATTACCGCTCATAACTTTGATCACTTTGTAACGACCCTCCTAGTTAGGTGACCATTTGCCAAACTAATTTCTCTTCGATCCAATAGGTAGTATAGTTTCCCACACTAATTCCCCTACTTGGAAAGATTTGCTCTTGACTTTTTTATTGTATGCCCTGGCAACTCGAGCTTTGTCTTTCTCTATCTCCTTGAGAGCTTTTAATCTTACATCAGTTACCTCATCGATGTTATCCATCATCAAATCATGATACACAATGGCTGATAGATCATTTTTCTTAGCAAGCCTATGTGCATCCAAATTTACCTCAATAGGCAACACGGCCTCTTGACCATATACTAGCTCAAAAGGAGTAACTTTTGTAGCACCATGCATTGAAATGCGATGTGCCCGTAGAGCTTCAGACAATACTTCATGCCACCTTCTTGGATTCTCCTCAATTTTCTTTTTGATAAGCTTGATCAAAGTCTTATTACTAGACTCAGCTTGGCCATTAGCTTGAGCATAATATGGAGATGATTTGAGCAACTTGATCTTATATAATTCGGCAAAGTCCCTCACTTCCTTGGACATAAATGAAGTCCCTTGATCTGTAGTTAATGTTTGGGGTATGCCGAATCTATGAATGATATGCTCAGTGATGAACTCAATCACCTCCTTGTGTGTCATATTCTTCAAAGGAACTGCCTCGGTCCACTTAGTGAAATAATCTGTAGCAACCAACATAAAGCGATGTCCCTTGGAAGATAGGGGATGAATTTGGCCAATGAAGTCTAGTCCCCAACCACGAAAAGGCCACGGTTTGATTATAGGATGAAGCATAGCAGCAGGCACTAGCTGAATATTCCCAAATCTTTGGCACTCTTCACATCCACAAATACCTTTATGGACTTCTCCCATAGCTACTCTTGCTTGATCAGTTTCCAAGCACTTTAGCAGCAAGTCTTCGGCGGTTCTTCGGTAAAGCTCATCGTTGTGCAACACATATTTGAAAGCACTTTGCCGAACACTTTATCAACTTTGGCACTTGGATCTCGTAGATATGCCAATAAGATAGTCCTCCAATCATGTAAATCGGCCCCAACATCACTAGAAGTTTTGCTGGGCCGATTCAAAAGTTCGTCATGTACATTGGCCGGGCTAGCCATCGGGTAGTTGGCTAGGCCGACCAGTAAAGTCGACCAAGCCAACTGTCTTGCTAGAGAAGAGGGGTTGGTTACCGACTCTTCCATACCTGCACAGCAAAAATGTAAATCTTTATGCATCGACTGTTCTTGAATATGAAAATTACGCCCACCGACGTCATAGCCAGATGCTTGTTGAGCTAACATGTTGGCCTTTTGATTTTCATGCCTCAGAACATGCCGAATTTGAAATTCGGCAAATGAATCAATGATGTTAAGGCAAGTATCAAGACAAGCTCTTAGTGATCTTCTAAGCATTGAAATTCACCAACAACTTACTGCACCACTAGTAAAGAATCACCATGGGCTTCAACATGTCATACTTCATGGATTGCAATATAAGCCAAGCCGAATAAGAAAACTTCACATTCGGCTTGAATTTTGGTGCAAATGTAATTTTAATCGGCTTATGTCTCAAACAACACTATTGTGAAAAATAATGATTATGCCAACACCTTCGCCTTATTTGCAAGCCGATTAATCATATTGTCACATCTATGAAGTAAATCCAAAATGCATATGTCATGCCCCCCGGGCCTGAAAGCCATCAAAGTAAATTTCATGGGGCTTTCTAATAGCACAATGGTCACAAGCACTCATTGGCTATATTGATTTTGATGATTTGGTGCAAACCTCCAACTTGGCAATTGTTTCTTGAATCTTCTTCTCTCCTTTGCCTTTGTTGCACCACTTGCTTGAGCATTATCCTTCTGAGGTTCAATACTTCCTTTAGGAACCCATGCTAAGCCCTTTTCTTTTAGCTTTTCTGCACTAAGCTTCTGCAACTTCTTTTCTTGCCACTTTGGTAAACTGATTGAGCATATCAGTTTTATTTTTGTTTTGGATACCGGCAAATCATTCTTGACTTTGGGCACTCTCACCTTCTTTTGTTCAGATTTGGCACCTAGAATATTAATAGATGATTTCTCCACTTCTTTGTCATCAATAGCCGGATTTTTCAGCAATGTAATCGGCTTTTCAATAGTTGAATTCAGATCTGAACTTTTCTTCTTTTGGCCATCATACTTCACGCGGTAAACTTGCTTTACCACTGTCTTCTTTGGTTGAGCTCCGGACCGATTTTGATCAAAACGGTCTTTACAAGATGATGATCTCTCTGAATGTCTAGGAGCTGCATATTCTATATATTGTGGCCTAAAATATGATGGAACATGTGCCTCTTGATCAAACCAGCTCCAAGATGAATAAGGATGAAAATATACGAACTGTGATCCATTTGACATGGGAATTGGCTGCTCAAAAGGAGAATATGTTACTGCTGTGTGAGATCTATCTCCTTGCCAATTCCACTCTTGAGACTTGCGCGTTGGAGGCAATTTTGATGATGGGACTTTCTTTGGCCGGTTGGCAATATTTGCTTCTCCTATCTTTTCATATTTAGCTAGAAGTTTCTTGAAGCTAAGCTCCGGCCTTCTAGTCCTTTGTTTGCCATGACCTTTACCTCCATCATCTTTATGAGCATCTTACTTCTTCTCCTCATCTTGACAGACATGCTTCAGAGGAGGATCCTTAGCCGATTCCGCTTGCTCAATGGGATCAATCAGCTTTTGCTTTAGTTGGAGAGATTTCACCTGTCCCCTAGTGTCTTCTGAAACTATGATAACATTGCTATCCTCTTGAGTATCTTCAATTTATAATTCATGGACAACAACCTTGTCTTCACTTGAGGGCTCCACATCTCTCTCTTGGGCATTTGAGCCTTGAGCTTTGAGTGAATCGCCTATTGCAAGCTGATTCAAAACCTGTTTGCCATCAAGACCAATTGAATCCAATTGGTCCATCTGTTGAGCTTTAGAAAATTTCAATCGACCTTTATCAATGGCCGATTGGATCACTCGACGAAACACATTGCAATTAGAAGTATTATGGTCAGATGAGTTATGCCACTTGCAATATGTAAGCTCTTCTAAGTTTTGAATAGATGGCAAAGCCCTGTGATCAATGATTCTAATAAAATTATTCTCTAGCAAGATATCAAAGACATGATCACAAAAAGTAAAGTCAAAGGTGTATTTTGATTTCTTTAGCCGATTCTTTTGTGGAGTCGGCTTTAAAGCTAGGCAAACGAAGGGATCAGATTTAACATCAACCCATTCGGCCACACCTTTGTAGCTGCTTTTGAGAAGCCTTAGCTTTGACAAACTAGCACTATCGACCTTGCCATATGGCATAATGTGTTGGCCGATAGAATCTGAATTTGTTTTATCACCAATAAATAAATTGCTATTCTCAATAGGTCTATTACCATTATTAGCAAGGATATCTCTAATAGATGCTGAAATTGAAATAGTGTGACCAGATTGGAATTTGAGCAAAATATTTGTGTCTTCTACCTTGTTGATCATGTTAGAGAAGTGCATGTCCTTGATTTGCATGATGTTGCTCTTCTTCTTCAGAAACCAATCAACAAGTGGGGTCAAATCATCCGAAGATGCTTTAGCAGCTGCCGAAACCGAAAAAATCGGCTTAGCCAACTGGAAATTAGCTAGGCCGACTTGGGCACTAGCAGGGGCAGTCGGCTTCGCCGACTGAGAAGTCGGCCTAGCCGACTCAGGTCAGGCGGCAGAGACAGTCGGCCTGTCTGACTGAAAAGTCGACCTAGCCGACTTGAAGCTGGTGGCAAAGATAGTCGGCTTGGCCGACTGGAAAGTCGGCCTAGCCGACATAGAGCAGACAGGAGTCAGCTTAGTTGACTTCAAAGTCGGCTCAGCCAATTCTAAGCAAGCAGGCAACCCTTCTTTGTTATTTGTAGGAGCTTGATCTCCGTCAATGATACGGTAATCACTAGATAAATGTATAACCCCTTTAGCTCCTGAAAAATCAAGTCTAGCTGATTTCTTTCGCTTCCCATGTTTTTCAGGAGGTATAGTGGTTGCTCCTCCTGAACTGGCCCAATTGGTTTCAGGTGCCGAAGAGGCCAATTTAGATTGACTAAAAGCCAGGGCCGATTCACTAGTATATCCAACATGAGGCGAAGTAGCAATTGGAGTATCAAAGATTCCTTCCTCTAACTTATCAAATGTAGAATTCACCTTAACCATAGTATAGAAAAGAGGAGAATCTTCAGTTATCCCATCTTCCTTTAGCTTAGCTATGGTTGTAGACCTGACGAGTATTTCCTCACCCATTGCTGAATTTTCATTGATTCGGCTACAATTATTAGTAACATGTGGAGCCGAATCACAACTTTTAGCACTCGAATGCCTTGCTAAAATTTCACTAATTCAGCTTTGATCGTGAGCTGAATACGAAGCTGAATTGTGGGCATTGATCATTGCATAAGGTGCTGAATTTCCATTGATTCGGCTATGGTTACTAATAACACGTGAAGTTGAATCTTAGGTATTAGCACTTACATACCTTGCTGAATTTTCATTAATTTGGCTCAAGTTAGAAGTAACATGTGGAGCTGAATTATGAATAAGAGCATTGACATATGGTGCTGAATTTTGGGAGCAATTGACTAAATAATTAGCATTATCATAGCCAATTCTCTCATTTATCGACATGTCATGTGGTGGAACCACATATTGTGAACTTATAGCCGATAAACAAGGATCCACATGTTGTATGTTTCTAGTAACGTCAAAATTCAAAGAATTTAAAGTTGACATCGACTCTTGACCATGATATCCATAATTATTATTATGTATATGATGAGAAGCATTATCAAAAGTATTAGCCGATGCAACATACCTAGTATCATTACAGCTTACAACACCAACATGAGAGCTTATATGACTTGCAAAATAACCATTAGGATCATAAGATGTATTTGCAAGTTGTACCTCGGGATAATTGTAGTAGTTTTCTGATGAACCACCTTGGTACTCCATGATTTAAAACTTAGCCGCCTTGCTGAATTTTCCAATGTCAAGCACAACATGTTGCAAAATTGCAAGCAAGATTACAAGGGGTCAAAACTAGATGTGATCGGCCTTTTGGGCCAGATGCAACGGTAATGGCGAGCTCAAGAAGATAGATCAGCGAGGAATAAGGCTAGGGTAAGAAAAATCGGCTACAAAGTAGAGCCGAAGCAAATTCGTTCCCCAGCGGAGTCACCAAAAAGTGTGTTGACGTCGGATGTGGTCCGAATCACACACCAGAAAGGACATTGGACGCCCGGGCCGCCACGGACCGAAGAACGTAGCGAGGATTTCACTCTTACGTGGTGAAGCACGGAGACATTTACAAGCAAACCACCGAAGGATAACCAACGTGCTTGCGTGACGAAGAACCAGCTAGTTTTTAGACAAACTAGCAAAGGAACCGTCGAAGCTCTCGCCCGGGAGGGACCCCGTCAGGGCAAGGACGTCGCCGGGTTGCCCTAGGTTGGCCGGTGAACCTAGGGCACCATCCTTGGTCGCGGATCAAGGGATGAACAGCATGAAGGTTCAAGGAGAGAAGAAAAGGGGTAAAAGGAGTAGATTGATTTGTTTGTATGTCGATTGGATAGATGAGATCTCAATCGGTCATGATACTCTCATATATATAGAGGGGGTTGGTTTTATCCCAGTAGGAAACCTCTTCATGGCTTATTTTCCAAGTTTCCCATGAATTCGAAACAGTTCAGATCGGAATCGAAAAGGCCAGACCCGAACAACCCTTTTTATTAGGTTTGCCGGAAGTTTCGGCTCGGGCGCGGGCCGGAAGTTCAAGCTTGAGCCGGGAGTTCCGGCTCGGATGCGGGCCGGAAGTTCAAGCTTGAGCCGGAAGTTCTGGCTCGAGTGCGGGCCGGAAGTTCGGAAGTTCCGACAACGGAACATTTTCTCGGAGGCATAACTCTCTCATCCGGACCCGAAATTGGACGTTCCATATATGTTTTTTGACCATCTCGACGAGAGGAACGCAATGGTGAAGTCCATTACACATTTTGATAACTTCACAAAATGGACATTTTTTGTTGTCAACACCAGTCCACCTCAGACATCTCAGCTACAGACCAGTTCTGTTGTCTATTGATCCTGTAGAGCTTAGGGAACCTGATCTTCAGAGGGCAATTATCCAACCAAACACATCATCCCAAAATCTGACTCTAAAGTTTGATTTGTCCTTCCGCTGCTGCGATATGATGGGTATTGGAGATTTTGCATTTGCTGCAAAAGGATGCATACATGTTTGAATACTTGTAACTCAGAGTGTTTATTCTGATGATAATAACCTTCAGCTTGAGGCCACCACACAGTTCCGCAAGTTGCTCTTTGCAGTTGTTTTCGTTTCTTAGTTTGCTTATTGGTTGAATTTGCAATATTTCTGAATAGAACCTATCTTGCTGGTCAGGTACTGAATGGAACCTCGCTTGTTAGATCTGGTTTAATCCTAGAGTTTATTGGTAAATTTATGGTTCTTTCACTTTCTAACATGGTCATACCAGCAGACTAAATCGCGAATGATCACCCGATTCGTTCCCAGCGATCAGTAATCCGACATGTCCACCAGTTTCCTTTATCAGAAAAAAGGAATTCCCAACTCTTTCCCTTTTCGCACGTGCGCAAAGGAACGTAAACCTGTAGGTTTGTTTACATCGATTTGATTCCTTTATGCACGCACGCACTCAGTTGGTTTGCTTCCTTTTTAGTACGCGCGCAATTAGGTGGTGGTAGTCAAATAAAATATACTTTTATAAGTTATATGATATGCATGTAAAAGTTAGATTTACAAGTTAGATGAACAAACTTATATGTACAAGTAAACATTTATAACTTATATTATAATAACTTGTTTGTATAACTTAGATAAATAAACTTATATGTACAAAGTCAACACTGATAATTTATATTATAATAACTTGTATGTATAACTTATATATATAATAACTTGATGAATGACTTAGATGTAATGTTGGATGTATAAGTTATATTCAAGAACTTAGATGTACAAATTCATATCATAACATATTAGCAAAAATATGAAACTACATAAGAAAATAATTTGTAATTTAACTTATGAACTTGGATTGGCATGACTTCTACCGACGTTTCTTCCTTCATGAGCCAAGAAAGAAACCCTATCCGCCTGTACGGAGACACTTCGCTCAGCCTCCGAGTCGCACTCCCTTTAGAGGTGACTCGGGTGACACCTCTTCCACCACCGCTAGGGGGTTCTCCCTCGCGCCTGCTCGGCCTGGGCACCGCCGGTGGTCTGGCGGAGGGCAAGGAAGGCAGCAAGGGGGGTCTTCTTTCTCCCTCCCTCTCTCCCATGGGGCACCTAGGAGCGGTTTCGGCATCTATGTGAGACTGCCAGCCGGCAGCACATCCGGCACCAGGGAGGGTGTATCCGGACTCCCCTTGCCCGGATCTGTTGTCTAAGCACGTGGGCATAGCCTCGGTGGAGGTGGCCATGCAGGGCATTGCTCGCCTTCGGTCTCCGGGTGTGGGTTCGATTTGGACTCGGGCGGCAGCAATTTCGGTCCTTCGGCGGTCAGATTCGGACCCCTCTAGCCTAGATCTGCGCCATGGCCTTCAGTGGTAGTGACCTGATGGCAGAGCTCACTCCGCAAGTACGGGCTCATGACGGTGAGTCAAGGCCATGCTCTGTAGCATGGCGGAGGCGGCGACGTGCCGGTTGTGGCACGTGGCGCGGTTGGCTGTTGGCGGCGGCTGCACCTTCCTGTCATGGTGGCCAGTTGCAGGCAGCGACGGTTTGTTGCGGGGGCTACTAGAGGCCTACGAGGTGTGGATTTATGCTAGGACTGCCTAGTACGGGGTTGGGACGTTAGTGGGCTGGGCGACTAAGGCTTCTTCTGATCTCGATCCTCTTCTCCCCGCCATCTGCCTTCCTCCTTGCTTAGGCGTGTTTCTGGCGGAGCTGGCCGGATTTGCTTACTGCTGGCCACTTTGTCGGCTCTGGCTTTGGGTGGACTCTCCAACGAGCTTCTCCTGGCACTTCTCCTGGCCAGTGTTCCTAGGGGCGTCGGGTAGGCAGGGCTGCTGCTGACCCCTCGCTGCATCTTACCTTCCTGATAAGGTTGGGTCCCCAGCGACATGAAGGTTGCATGAGGCCGAGGCGAAAGCTTGGACAATAATGTCTGCGGACGTCGTTCCCTCCTTGGAGGCATCCTTTTCGACCTCACCTCCTTCCATGCTGGATTTTGCAGGTGAAAACCTTCCCTCGTTAGGCTAGCTTGTCGATGCTCCTGGCGTCATTTCCTTCTTGAAGGCTCTGATAGGCTATCCAATTTCCGCCGGCGATCTATTGCCGTCTACCATGGCACTTCTTCAAGGGTGGTGATGCTCGGTGCTCCAAGTTGTTTTTGTTAGTTTGCCTTCCTACTTGGAGTTGTTCTTAGTTGTTCTAGTGGTTAGTTAGTCGACTTGCTAGTAGGGTCGTTTTTTTTCAACCAAGTTGGCTAAGCTTGAGCATGTAGGTCAAGTGGTGTACCCAGTTGGTAGTTTTTGGGCCCGGTTTCCACTCAAAAAACTAGGCCAACACTTGATTTTCATTTTATGTGTCTAATATAAATCATGGCATAGCTTCGACTCTTCTTAAAAAAGGAGAAAAATGGTAGAAAGAAAAAAAAGAAAGAAAAAAGAAACTTCAGGTGTAGCCATGCCACAGAACAAATCTGACTATCGTGCACTAAATATACCTGCATGCATGGAATATATCCGCATGCCATGGGAGGGGGAAATATATTTGAGAATGAGTAAAGGAATGGGATGGAAAAGGAAAGTTAGGTCTCCCGTTCACCGCGGTGCACTCACGCCGAACGACCATGCAAATGGAGTTGGGCATCGTCATGTCTGAATATTTTTTTGTCCTCCACCACCGGTGCCACACAGAGCAGACCTGATCCGTGCTTCTCCGATCTGACCACGTAGAGTAGCCCCAACGCGGCCTCATGCGTCGTCCTTGCGCTCGGTGAAGGTCTGAGGGAGCTTCCCAAAGTGCCACACGCGTCCGATTTCCATCCGTCCGCACAAACAACCCCATGTCGTCATCTGCATCTTCCTCAACTATCATGATTGCCGCACTACCCATGCTACCAACCTGATTTATTTTTACTTATAAAAAAACTTGATTTACTTTTGCAGTGTTTTTTTTTTGTCATGGCCATTATAGCACTTTGGAAACTTCGTTGATGCTGCCAACCTGCTTCATTTTTGCAACTTTTTGCGCTGGACTGCTGGTCAATTTGCGCTTTGAGAAACTTTGGAGTGTGATGTTGTCCGCCTTTGAGGGACTGTTCCAGATAAACTTTGAAGTGTGATGTTGTCCGCTTTTGAGGAACTGTTTGGAATGAAAGAATGCAAAACAGAGAAAAGAAAGAAAAAATAAGAATAAGAATTGAACGTAGGTAGAAAATAGAGGATTGAAAAACATATAAATTTTATAGAAATGGGTGTTCGGAACACAAGAGTATAAGAATATGTTTATTCCTCCGTTCCAGTGAATAAGGACTTGCTAATCCTTCCATTCACATGTAGGAAGTTTTTGAAGAGCTTGAAGTGGATGTTCTGTTTCCTCCATTTCATGAAGGAAAACAAGTCTTTCCATGGGAAAGGAAAACTTTATTCCTCCATTCCAAGATGTAAGCAAAATATAGGAATTGGATTCCACTAAAATTCCTATGAAATCCTACGACCCAAACACCCTGAAATCCATATTATGTGATTTTTTTCGTTGTTGGTTGTTAATATATTTATGATTTCATTTACTATGTAACAGTGCGCCATCAGGTACGGTTTACCTGTCGAGTAGCATTACCCACATGGTTGCAGGTATGGATGAACTTTCGTACCCGTGTGCTAGTACAGGTAGCCCAACGGACAAAATTTTTTCTAGCAGGTGTGGGTATAGGACAGAAGTACCCATCAGGTATCTACTCGTTGCCATCCCTACCTAGAGGAGGGTAGCATGGGGCAGAGTATGTAGGGATGGAAACGGATTAGATTTGCACCTTTTACTATATTTTAATTCGAATTCGGGAATGGATACAAATATTTTCAAATACGAATACAAAACGAATATATTTGGATTTGGATTTCTATTTGGACATTTACTAAAAATTATCAACCTCAGTCTTCAGTATTATAAAAATTTATATTAAACAACCCCCTAAAGCTGTATTAAAATACCCATGTCTAACGTATGAAAAATAATTTAAAATAACTACTCACATTGCCTTTCTCAATAAAAAAGAAAAATGTTATATCTTCACGAGGCAAATGTTCATTAAAAAAATATTATCTAAATATATTCAAGTAGGCTATTGTTTAGTATAATTTTTTTAATAATAAACATAATCTTGCATTCAAAATTTATTTGGAGTAATTTTTTTAGTTTCGTACAAAACCATGGGATCATCTAATTTGTTTCATTCAAGCAGCCTCATACATGGATAACATAGGACAATACAGAAGACC
Organism: Saccharum spontaneum; assembly: GCA_022457205.1. Classification (NCBI taxonomy): domain Eukaryota; kingdom Viridiplantae; phylum Streptophyta; class Magnoliopsida; order Poales; family Poaceae; genus Saccharum; species Saccharum spontaneum. The sequence goes on along the minus strand of CM039598.1, from coordinate 15,694,458 downwards.
AGAAAAGCACGTAGAGCAGCCCAATGTCGCTATTTAAGGCCGACAAACACTAATCATGCGGACCGCTGATCACGCGGAGGTGTTGCGGTCAGCACGGTCCTTGCTGCCGACTTGTTGGACCCTGAGGTCCTTCAAAAGACTACATGCTAACGTGGTGTGGAGTCACTCCTGTCTTCCCACCCACGCTAGAGGTTGGACGGGGTGGAGGGCGAGGATTTCCCACAGGGAACGAATAAGACGTAACCGAGGGTATCCCAAAGGAGAAGGGTAGAAATAAATGTGGATTAATTGCCCATTAAATCAGCGAATTAACTCTGTCCGAACAAACTCAGCGCAGTACATCTCTAAACTCGTTGTTGTTGTGAATTGGAGGAATTAAAGGAGAGTCTATATTAGTGAAAAGATAAAATTTTAAAATTCTCATAATAATTATAAATATCTTACCTTTAATTAGGTAGACTCTAATCATCATAGACAATAATAGCCATTAGATATATTACATTTTCTAAAAATTATCAACCTCAGTCTTCAGTATTATAAAAATTTATATTAAATAACCCCCTAAAGCTGTATTAAAATACCCATCTCTAACGTATAAAAAATAATTTAAAATAACTACTCACATTGCCTTTCTCAATAAAAATGAAAAATGTTATATCTTCAAGAGGCTAATGTTCATTAATAAAATGTCATCAAAATATATTCAAGTTAGCTATTGTTTAGTATAATTTTTTTAAAATAAACATAATCTTGCAATCAAAATTTATTCGGAGTAATTTTTTTAGTTTCGTACAAAACCATGGGATCATCTAATTTGTTTCATTCAAGCAGCCTCATACATGGATAACATAGGACAATACAGAAGACCAGAAAAGCACGTAGAGCAGCCCAATGTCGCTATTTAAGGCCGACAAACACTAATCACGCGGACCGCCACGCGGAGGTGTTGCGGTCAGCACGGTCCTTGCCGCCGACTTGTTGGACCCTGAGGTCCTTCAAAAGACTACACGGTAACATGGTGTGAAGTCACTCCTGTCCTCCCACCCACGCTAGAGGTTGGACGGGGTGGAGGGCGAGGATTTCCCACAGGGAATGGATAAGACATAACCGAGGGTATCCCAACGGAGAAGGTTAGAAATAAATGTGGATTAATTGTCCATTAAATCACCGAATTAACTCTGTCTGAACAAACTCAGCGCAGTACATCTCTAAAGTCGTTGTTGTTGTGAATTGGAGGAATCAAAAGAGAGTCTATATTAGGGAAAAGATAAAATTTTAAAATACTCATAATAATTATAAATATCTTACCTTTAATTAGGTAGACTCTAATCATCATAGACAATAATAGCCGTTAGATATATTACATTTTCTAAAAATTATCAACCTCGGTCTTCAGTATTATAAAAATTTATATTAAATAACCCCCTAAAGCTGTATTAAAATACCCATCTCTAACGTATGAAAAATAATTTAAAATGACTACTCACATTGTCTTTCTCAATAAAAAAGAAAAATGTTATATCTTCACGAGGCATATGTTCATTAATAAAATATTATCTAAATATATTCAAGTTTGCTATTGTTTAGTATAATTTTTTACTAATAAACATAATCTTGCAATCAAAATTTATTCGGAGTAATTTTTTAGTTTCGTACAAAACAATGGGATCATCTAATTTGTTTTATTCAAGCAGCTTCATACATGGATAACATAGGACAATACAGAAGACCAGAAAAGCACGTAGAGCAGCCCAATGTCACTATTTAAGGCCAACAAACACTAATCATGCGGACTGGCGATCACGCGGAGGTGTTGCGATCAACACGGTCCTTGCCGCCGACTTGTTCGACCCTGAGGTCCTTCAAAAGACTACATGCTAACGTGGTGTGGAGTCACTCCTGGCCTCCCACCCACGCTAGAGGTTGGACGGAGTGGAGGGCGAGGATTTCCCACCGGGAACGAATAAGACGTAACCGACGGTATCTTAAAGGGGAAGTGTAGAAATAAATGTGGATTAATTGCCCATTAAATCACCGAATTAACTCTGTCCGAACAAACTCGGTGCAATACATCTCTAAACTCGTTGTTGTTGTTAATTGGAGGAATTAAAGGAGAGTCTATATTAGGGAAAAGATAAAATTTTAAAATTCTCATTATAATTATTAATATCTTACCTTTAATTAGGTAGAATCTAATCATCATAGAAAATAAAAGCCATTAGATATATTACATTTTCTAAAAATTATCACCCTCAGTCTTTAGTATTATAAAAATTTATATTAAATAATCCCATAAAGCTGTATTCAAATACCCATCTCTAACGTATAAAAAATAATTTAAAATAACTACTCACATTGCCTTTCTCAATAAAAATGAAAAATGTTATATCTTCAAGAGGGAAATGTTCATTAATAAAATGTCATCTAAATATATTCAAGTTAGCTATTGTTTAGTATAATTTTTTACTAATAAACATAATCTTGCAATCAAAATTTATTCGGAGTAATTTTTTTAGTTTCGTACAAAACCATGGGATCATCTAATTTGTTTTATTCAAGCAACCTCATACATGGATAACATAGGACAATACAGAAGACCAGAAAAGCACGTAGGGCAGCCCAATGTCGCTATTTAAGGCCGACAAACACTAATCATGCGGACTGGCGATCACGCGGAGGTGTTGCGGCCAACATGGTCCTTGCCGCCGACTTGTTGGACCCTGAGGTCCTTCAAAAGACTACACGCTAACGTGGTGTGGAGTCACTCCTGGCCTCCCACCAGCGCTAGAGGTTGGACGGGGTGGAGGGCGAGGATTTCCCACTGGGAACGACTAAGACGTAACTGACAGTATCTTAAAGGGGAAGTGTAGAAATAAATGTGGATTAATTGCCCATTAAATCACTGAATTAATTCTGTCCGAACAAACTCGGCGCAGTACTTCTCTAAACTCGTTGTTGTTGTTAATTGGAGGAATTAAAGGAGAGTCTATATTAGGGAAAATATAAAATTTTAAAATTCTCATTATAATTATAAATATCTTACCTTAATTAGGTAGACTCTAATCATCATAGACAATAATAGCCATTAGATATATTACATTTTCTAAATATTATCAACCTCAGTCTTCAGTATTATAAAAATTTATATTAAATAAACAAATAATGTTGTATTAAAATACCCATCTCCAACGTATGAAAAATAATTTAAAATAACTACTCACATTGCCTTTTTCAATAAAAATGAAAAATGTTATATCTTCAAGAGGCAAATGTTCATTAATAAAATATCATCTAAATATATTCAAGTTAGCTATTGTTTACTATAATTTTTCAATAATAAATGTAATCTTGCAATCAAAATTTATTCGGAGTAATTTTTTTAGTTTCGTACAAAACCATGGGATCATCTAATTTGTTTTATTCAAGCAGCCTCATACATGGATAATATAGGACAATACAGAAGACCGGAAAAGCACGTAGAGCAGCCCAATGTCGCTATTTAAGGCCGACAAACACTAATCATGTGGACTGCTGATCACGCGGAGGTGTTGCGGTCAGCACGGTCCTTGCCGCCGACTTGTTGGACCCTGAGGTCCTTCAAAAGACTACACGCTAACGTGATGTGGAGTCACTCTTGGCTTCCCACCCACGCTAGAGGTTGGACGGGGTGGAGGGCGAGGATTTCCCACAGGGAACGAATAAGACGTAACCGAGGGTATCCCAAAGGAGAAGGGTAGAAATAAATGTAGATTAATTGCCCATTAAATCACCGAATTAATTCTGTCCGAACAAACTCAGCGCAGTACATCTTTAAACTCGTTGTTGTTGTGAATTGGAGAAATAAAAGAAGAGTCTATATTAGGGAGAAGATAAAATTTTAAAATTCTCATAATAACTATAAATATATTACCTTTAATCAGGTAGACTCTAATCATCATAGACAATAATAGCCATTAGATATATTACATTTTCTAAAAATTATCAACCATAGTCTTCAGTATTATAAAAAATTATATTAAATAACCCTCTAAAGCTGTATTGAAATACCCATCTCTAACGTATGAAAAATAATTTAAAATAACTACTCACATTGCCTTTCTCAATAAAAAAGAAAAATGTTATATCTTCACGAGGCAAATGTTCATTAATAAAATATTATCTAAATATATTCAAGTTTGCTATTGTTTAGTCTAATTTTTTACTAATAAACATAATCTTGTAATCAAAATTTATTCGGAGTAATTTTTTTAGTTTCGTACAAAACCATGGGATCATCTAATTTGTTTTATTCAAGCAGCCTCATACATGGATAACATAGGACAATACAGAAGACCAGAAAAGCACGTAGAGCAGTCCAATGTCGCTATTTAAGGCCGACAAACACTAATCATGCGGACCGCCGATCACGCGGAGGTGTTGCGGTCAGCACGGTCCTTGCCACCGACTTGTTGGACCCTGAGGTCCTTCAAAATACTACACGCTAACATGGTGTGGAGTCACCCCTGGCCTCCCACCCACGCTAGAGGTTGGACGGGGTGGAGGGCGAGGATTTCCCACCGGGAACGAATATGACGTAACCGACGGTATCCCAAAGGGGAAGTGTAGAAATAAATGTGGATTAATTGCCCATTGAATCACCGAATTAACTCTGTCCGAACAAACTCGGCGCAGTACATCTCTAAACTCATTGTTGTTGTTAATTGGAGGAATTAAAGGAAAGTCTATATTAGGGAAAAGATAAAATTTTAAAATTCTCATAATAATTATAAATATCTTACCTTTAATTAGGCAGACTCTAACCATCATAGACAATAACAGCCATTAGATATATTACATTTTCTAAAAATTATCAACCTCAGTCTTCAGTATTATAAAAATTTATGTTAAATAACCCCCTAAAGCTGTATTAAAAAACCCATCTCTAACTAATGAAAAATAATTTAAAATAAATACTCACATTGCCTTTCTCAATACAAAAGAAAAATGTTATACCGTCATGAGGCAAATGTTCATTAATAAAATATTATCTAAATATATTCAAGTTTGCTATTGTTTAGTCTAAATTTTCACGAATAAACATAATCTTGCTATCGAAATTTATTCGGAGTAATTTTTTTAGTTTCGAACAAAACCATGGGATCATCTAATTTGTTTCACTCAAGCAACCTCATACATGGATAACATAGGACAATACAGAAGACCAGAAAAGCACGTAGAGCAGCCCAATGTCGCTATTTAAGGCCGACAAACACTAATCATGCGGACCGCCGATCACGCGGAGGTGTTGCAGTCAGCACAGTCCTTGCCGCCGACTTGTTGGACCCTGAGGTCCTTCAAAAGACTACACGCTAACGTGGTGTGGAGTCACCCCTGGCCTCCCACCCACGCTAGAGGTTGGACGGGGCGGAGGGCGAGGATTTCCCACCGGGAACGAATAAGACGTAACCGAGGGTATCCCAAAGGGGAAGTGTAGAAATAAATGTGGATTAATTGCCCATTGAATCACCGAATTAACTCTGTCGGAACAAACTCGGCGCAGTACATCTCTAAACTCATTTGTTGTTGTTAATTGGAGGAATTAAAGGAAAGTCTATATTAGGGAAATGATAAAATTTTAAAATTCTCATAATAATTATAAATATCTTACCTTTAATTAGGTAGACTCTAATCATCATAGACAATAATAGCCATTAGATATATTACATTTTCGAAAAATTATCAACCTTAGTCTTCAGTATTATAAAAAATTATATTAAATAACCCCCTAAAGCTGTATTGAAATTCCCATCACTAACGTATAAAAAATAATTTAAAATAACTACTCACATTGCCTTTCTCAATAAAAAAGAAAAATGTTATATCTTCACGAGGCAAATGTTCATTAATAAAATACTATCTAAATATATTCAAGTTAGCTATTGTTTAGTATAATTTTTTACTAATAAACATAATCTTGCTGTCAAAATTTATTCAGAGTAATTTTTTAGTTTCGAACAAAACCATGGGATCATCTAATTTGTTTCACTCAAGCAGCCTCATACATGGATAACACAGGACAATACAGAACACCAGAAAAGCACGTAGAGCTGCCCAATGTCGCTATTTAAGGCCGACAAACACTAATCATGCGGACTGCCGATCACGCGGAGGTGTTGTGGTCAGCACAGTCCTTGCCGCCGACTTGTTGGATCCTGAGGTCCTTCAAAAGACTACACGCTAACGTGGTGTGGAGTTACTCCTGGCCTCCCACCCACGCCAGACGTTGGACGGGGTGGAGGGCGAGGATTTCCCACAGGGAACGAATAAGACGTAACCGAGGGTATCCCAAAGGAGAAGGGTAGAAATAAATGTGGATTAATTGCCCATTAAATCACCGAATTAACTCTGTCCGAACAAACTCAGCGCAGTACATCTCTAAACTCGTTGTTGTTGTGAATTGGAGAAATTAAAGAAGAGTCTATATTAGGGAAAAGATAAAATTTTAAAATTCTCATAATAACTATAAATATCTTACCTTTAATTAGGAAGACTCTAATCAACATAGACAATAATAGCCATTAGATATATTACATTTTCTAAAAATTATCAACCATAGTCTTCAGTATTATAAAAAATTATATTAAATAACCCTCTAAAGCTGTATTGAAATACCCATCTCTAACGTATGAAAAATAATTTAAAATAACTACTCACATTGCCTTTCTCAACAAAAAAGAAAAATGTTATATCTTCACGAGGCAAATGTTCATTAACAAAATATTATCTAAATATATTCAAGTTTGCTATTGTTTAGTCTAATTTTTTACTAATAAACATAATCTTGCAATCAAAATTTATTCGGAGTAATTTTTTTAGTTTCGTACAAAACCATGGGATCATCTAATTTGTTTTATTCAAGCAGCCTCATACATGGATAACATAGGACAATACAGAAGACCAGAAAAGCACGTAGAGCAGCCCAATGTCGCTATTTAAGGCCGACAAACACTAATCATGCGGACCGCCGATCACGCGGAGGTGTTGCGGTCAGCACGGTCCTTGCCACCGACTTGTTGGACCCTGAGGTCCTTCAAAAGACTACACGCTAACGTGGTGTGGAGTCACTCCTGGCCTCCCACCTACGCTAGAGGTTGGACGGGGCGGAGGGCGAGGATTTCCCACCGGGAACGAATATGACGTAACCGAGGGTATCCCAAAGGGGAAGTGTAGAAATAAATGTGGATTAATTGCCCATTGAATCACCGAATTAACTCTGTCGGAACAAACTCGGCGCAGTACATCTCTAAACTCATTTGTTGTTGTTAATTGGAGGAATTAAAGGAAAGTCTATATTAGGGAAATGATAAAATTTTAAAATTCTCATAATAATTATAAATATCTTACCTTTAATTAGGTAGACTCTAATCATCATAGACAATAATAGCCATTAGATATATTACATTTTTGAAAAATTATCAACCTTAGTCTTCAGTGTTATAAAAAATTATATTAAATAACCCCCTAAAGCTGTATTGAAATTCCCATCACTAACGTATAAAAAATAATTTAAAATAACTACTCACATTGCCTTTCTCAATAAAAAAGAAAAATGTTATATCTTCACGAGGCAAATGTTCATTAATAAAATACTATCTAAATATATTCAAGTTAGCTATTGTTTAGTAAAATTTTTTACTAATAAACATAATCTTGCTATCAAAATTTATTCAGATTAATTTTTTTAGTTTCGAACAAAACCATGGGATCATCTAATTTGTTTCACTCAAGCAGCCTCATACATGGATAACATAGGACAATACAGAAGACCAGAAAAACACGTAGAGCAGCCCAATGTCGCTATTTAAGGCCGACAAACACTAATCATGCGGACCGCCGATTACGCGGAGGTGTTGCGGTCAGCACAGTCCTTGGCGCCGACTTGTTGGACCCTGAGGTCCTTCAAAAGACTACACGCTAACGTGGTGTGGAGTCACTCCTGGCCTCCCACCCACGCTAGAGGTTGGACGGGGTGGAGGGCGAGGATTTCCCACCGGGAACGAATATGACGTAACCGACGGTATCCCAAAGGGGAAGTGTAGAAATAAATGTGGATTAATTGCCCATTGAATCACCGAATTAACTCTATCTGAACAAACTCTGCGGAGTACATCTCTAAACTCATTGTTGTTGTTAATTGGAGGAATTAAAGGAGATTTTATATTAGGGAAAAGATAAAATTTTAAAATTCTCATAATAACTATAAATATCTTACCTTTAATTAGGAAGACTCTAATCATCATAGACAATAATAGCCATTAGATATATTACATTTTCTAAAAATTATCAACCTCAGTCTTCAGTATTATAAAAATTTATGTTAAATAACCCCCTAAAGCTGTATTAAAATACCCATCTCTAACTAATGAAAAATAATTTAAAATAACTACTCACATTGCCTTTCTCAATAAAAAAGAAAAATGTTATACCGTCATGAGGCAAATGTTCATTAATAAAATATTATCTAAATATATTCAAGTTTGCTATTGTTTAGTCTAATTTTTCACGAATAAACATAATCTTGCTATCGAAATTTATTCGGAGTAATTTTTTTAGTTTCGAACAAAACCATGGGATCATCTAATTTGTTTCACTCAAGCAACCTCATACATGGATAACATAGGACAATACAGAAGACCAGAAAAGCACGTAGAGCAGCCCAATGTCGCTATTTAAGGCCGACAAACACTAATCATGCGGACCGCCGATCACGCGGAGGTGTTGCAGTCAGCACAGTCCTTGCCGCCGACTTGTTGGACCCTGAGGTCCTTCAAAAGACTACACGCTAACGTGGTGTGGAGTCACTCCTGGCCTCCCACCCAGGCTAGAGGTTGGACGGGGTGGAGGGCGAGGATTTCCCACCGGGAACGAATATGACGTAACCGATGGTATCCCAAAGGGGAAGTGTAGAAATAAATGTGGATTAATTGCCCATTGAATCACCAAATTAACTCTGTCCGAACAAACTCGGCGGAGTACATCTCTAAACTCATTGTTGTTGTTAATTGGACGAATTGAAGGAGAGTCTATATTAACGAAAAGATAAAATTTTAAAATTCTCATAATAACTATAAATATCTTACCTTTAATTAGGAAGACTCTAATCATCATAGACAATAATAGCCATTAGATATATTACATTTTCTAAAAATTATCAACCTCAGTCTTCAGTATTATAAAAATTTATGTTAAATAACCCCCTAAAGCTGTATTAAAATACCCATCTCTAACTAATGAAAAATAATTTAAAATAACTACTCACATTGCCTTTCTCAATAAAAAAGAAAAATGTTGTACCTTCACGAGACAAATGTTCATTAATAATATATTATCTAAATATATTCAAGTTTGCTAATGTTTAGTTTAATTTTTTACTAATAAACATAATCTTGCTATCGAAATTTATTCGGAGTAATTTTTTTAGTTTCGAACAAAACCATGGGATCATCTAATTTGTTTCACTCAAGCAACCTCATACATGGATAACATAGGACAATACAGAAGACCAGAAAAGCACGTAGAGCAGCCCAATGTCGCTATTTAAGGCCGACAAACACTAATCATGCGGACCGCCGATCACGCGGAGGTGTTGCGGTCAGCACAGTCCTTGGCGCCGACTTGTTGGACCATGAGGTCCTTCAAAAGACTACACGCTAACGTGGTGTGGAGTCACTCCTGGCCTCCCACCCACGCTAGAGGTTGGACGGGGTGGAGGGCGAGGATTTCCCACCGGGAACGAATATGACGTAACCGACGGTATCCCAAAGGGGAAGTGTAGAAATAAATGTGGATTAATTGCCCATTGAATCAACGAATTAACTCTGTCTGAACAAACTCTGCGGAGTACATCTCTAAACTCATTGTTGTTGTTAATTGGAGGAATTAAAGGAGAGACTATATTAGGGAAAAGATAAAATTTTAAAATTCTCATAATAACTATAAATATCTTACCTTTAATTAGGAAGACTCTAATCATCATAGACAATAATAGCCATTAGATATATTACATTTTCTAAAAATTATCAACCACAGTCTTCAGTATTATAAAAATTTATGTTAAATAACCCCCTAAAGCTGTATTAAAAAACCCATCTCTAACTAATGAAAAATAATTTAAAATAACTACTCACATTGCCTTTCTCAATACAAAAGAAAAATGTTATACCGTCATGAGGCAAATGTTCATTAATAAAATATTATCTAAATATATTCAAGTTTGCTATTGTTTAGTCTAAATTTTCACGAATAAACATAATCTTGCTATCGAAATTTATTCGGAGTAATTTTTTTAGTTTCGAACAAAACCATGGGATCATCTAATTTGTTTCACTCAAGCAACCTCATACATGGATAACATAGGACAATACAGAAGACCAGAAAAGCACGTAGAGCAGCCCAATGTCGCTATTTAAGGCCGACAAACACTAATCATGCGGACCGCCGATCACGCGGAGGTGTTGCAGTCAGCACAGTCCTTGCCGCCGACTTGTTGGACCCTGAGGTCCTTCAAAAGACTACACGCTAACGTGGTGTGGAGTCACCCCTGGCCTCCCACCCACGCTAGAGGTTGGACGGAGTGGAGGGCGAGGATTTCCCACCGGGAACGAATATGACGTAACCGACGGTATCCCAAAGGGGAAGTGTAGAAATAAATGTGGATTAATTGCCCATTGAATCACCGAATTAACTCTGTCCGAACAAACTCGGCGGAGTACATCTCTAAACTCATTGTTGTTGTTAATTGGAGGAATTGAAGAAGAGTCTATATTAGGGAAAAGATAAAATTTTAAAATTATCATAATAACTATATATATCTTACCTTTAATTATGAAGACTCTAACCATCATAGACAATAATAGCCATTAGATATATTACATTTTCTAAAAATTATCAACCTCAGTCTTCAGTATTATAAAAATTTATGTTAAATAACCCCCTAAAGCTGCATTGAAATACCCATCTCTAACGTATGAAAAATAATTTAAAATAACTACTCACATTGCCTTTCTCAATAAAAAAGAAAAATGTTATACCTTCACGAGGCAAATGTCAATTAATAAAAAATTATCTAAATATATTCAAGTTTGCTGTTGTTTAGACTAATTTTTTACTAATAAACATAATCTTGCTATCAAAATTTATTCGGAGTAATTTTTTTAGTTTCGAACAAAACCATGGGATCGTCTAATTTGTTTCACTCAAGCAGCCTCATACATGGATAACATAGGACAATACAGAAGACCAGAAAAGCACGTAGAGCAGCCCAATGTCGCTATTTAAGGCCGACAAACACTAATCATGTGGACCGCCGATCACGCAGAGGTGTTGCGGTCAGCACAGTCCTTGCCGCCGACTTGTTGGACCCTGAGGTCCTTCAAAAGACCACACGCTAACGTGGTGTGGAGTCACTCCTGGCCTCCCACCCACGCTAGAGGTTGGACGGGGTGGAGGGCGAGGATTTCCCACAGGGAACGAATAAGACGTAACCGAGGGTATCCCAAAGGAGGAGGGTAGAAATAAATGTGGATTAATTGCCCATTAAATCACCGAATTAACTCTGTCCGAACAAACTTAGCGCAGTACATCTCTAATCTCGTTGTTGTTGTGAATTGGAGAAATTAAAGAAGAAGCTATATTAGGGATTGCCGCCGACTTGTTGGACCCTGAGGTCCTTCAAAAGACTACACGCTAACGTGGTGTGGAAGGTTGGACGGGGTGGAGGGCGAGGATTTCCCACCGGGAACGAATAAAACGTAACTGACGGTATCCCAAAGGGGAAGTGTAGAAATAAATGTGGATTAATTGCCCATTGAATCACCGAATTAACTCTGTCCGAACAAACTCGGCGGAGTACATCTCTAAACTCGTTGTTGTTGTTAATTGGAGGAATTAAAGGAGAGTCTATATTAGGGAAAAGATAAAATTTTAAAATTCTCATAATAATTATAAATATCTTACCTTTAATTAGGTAGACTCTAATCATCATAGACAATAATAGCCATTAGATATATTACATTTTCTAAAAATTATCAACCTCAGTCTTCAGTATTATAAAAATTTATATTAAATAACCCCCTAAAGTTGTATTAAAATACCCATCTCTAACATATGAAAAATAATTTAAAATAACTACTCACATTGCCTTTCTCAATAAAAAAGAAAAATGTTATATCTTCACGAGGCAAATGTTCATTAATAAAATATTATCTAAATATATTCAAGTAGGCTATTGTTTAGTATAATTTTTTAACAATAAACATAATCTTGCAATCGAAATTTATTCGGAGTAATTTTTTAGTTTCGTACAAAACCATGGGATCATTTAATTTGTTTCATTCAAGCAGCCTCGTACATGGATAACATAGGACAATACAGAAGACCAGAAAAGCACGTAGAGCAGCCCAATGTCGCTATTTAAGGCCGACAAACACTAATCATGCGGACCGCCGATAGGGCGGAGGTGTTGCGGTCAGCACGGTCCTTGCCGCCGACTTGTTGGACCCTGAGGTCCTTCAAAAGACTACACGCTAACGTGGTGTGGAGTCACTCCTGGCCTCCCACCCGCGCTAGTGGTTGGATGGGGTGGAGGGCGAGGATTTCCCACTGGGAACGAATAAGACGTAACCGAGGGTATCCCAAAGGGGAAGTGTAGAAATAAATGTGGATTAATTGTCCATTAAATCACTGAATTAACTCTGTCCGAATAGTGACGCCTCGGGCTATCTATGGGGCATACCCCAGGGTGCTAGTGAAATTACACATGGGTTGCTTGGGAACTCTAACTGCTAATACAGTGTGTAAGGGCAAGGAGGTAACACCCTGTACTGTAGCCAACTGCCCCGAACGCCACCGCCGCCTCCGGGCTCATTGGGCGCCTTCGCTCTCACTTGCCGTGAGGCTCCTCCAGTGGTTTCCCGAACCTCCGCCGGCTCTTTTTTCTTGCGCCATGCAATACCCCTGTCTCAACCTTGTTCTCCGCAGGGTCCTGTAAAAGGAGAAGGAGAAAACCTCGTCCCGCCGAGGGATCAAATGTTTCAAGTAGGGGATGGTGAGGGTCCGTAATGGTCCAAGTGCTAGGCAGGAGGTCCTGCTAGGGGGGCACTCCCCCAACACGAGGCATGCTTTCTATTCTAGTGGATTGGGATTGGAGCAGCATGCTTTCTACTCTAGTAGATTGGGATTGGAGGTGAAAAAGATAAATGGATCAATATTTCGGGACGGTCTAGGCTTTGTCACGTGGGCCCTTCTTTCCCAAGAAGTTCACTTACGCCCTCTTATTGTGGGATTTTTTTTCGTTTTCTGCAGTTTTCTATAAAAATAAACTGATTTCTGTAAATTCTTTTTCCAAAAGAGATCATATACTGAAAATATTGATTTTCCATGAAACTGGATCAGAACTAGACATCAGCTGTAACAGGATTGAATGGAGATGCGCGTCCCGGATTTGTCCCACGTCGTCATAACAAAAAATTTTAAAAAAAAACGTCCCACGTTAGACGGCCCTAGCCTGAACACCTCCGGTTTCCTTATTCTCACTTTCGGTCATGAAAACATATACTAATAACTTGGGATAAAATGTAGCCAAATCACAAAAATATAAATAAATAAATTTTTAAATTATTTGGTTTAAAAATATGGAAGTGTTTTCTGCAAAGATAAAAATATGTAAGTTATACACGTGAAATACTTTTAAAATCTTATAACTTTAAAAGATTTTTAAAATATTTTTCTACAAAAAGTTAGTGGTCAAAGAAATTTCATTAGAAACCATAGAAAATGTAATACAGGATGTATTTTCTTTATAAAAATGTGTAGCATATAGCTGTCGGTATTTTGGACCAACTATATGTGTCATTGTCACCCTTAGGACTTGTCTGGATCTCATGGGCTAACAACTAATTGCTAAAGTTTAGCTCTTGAAGATCCCAACAAGCGAACTAATGGATGGGTCCATACAACCAGGATCAAGGGTAAGCAGTACACGGTTGCTTTTTTTTTTATCAAACCATACCTGTGTTAACATTAAGGAAAATGTACACAGACCGGTAGAAATATAGGTACGTCACAGTAGGATAGAGAGGACAGCTGTCCTAACCTATTTGTGCACAAGGACCTAGAAAAGAGAAAATTTACAAGCAAGTCCCTGGACCCTGTGTACGCCATGGCTGTCAGCATCGATCGCCGCCGATCATCACCGCCATAAGCCGACACCAGACGCCATCTTCCCTAGATCCGAGAGGGCTCCATCGCACGAACGCTTTGCATAGAGCCGAAGTAGACACTCATCCCTAAGAACGAGATAAGCCACCGTTGAACGCTCATCAGCCGGGGCCACGCCCCAAGCACCCTCGGTCTTGGATCTGAGTCCGTCATTGACGACAACAGCCGCCACGAGAAGATCGAACTCGATCCGTCCTCCACATTGCCAGAAAACCCACAGCTTCTTCTCCATCCATGACACAAAAAGCCAACACCCAACTCACCTCAGCAAACGCTGAACAAAGTGGCTGCCAGCCGAAGACTCCTACACTGGGTCTCCACACGAGGAGCACCACCTCCACGGGCTCGCTATCGTCGCCGGAGAGGAGCACCGATAGGGTGAGGAAGAATCCGAGAGGACTTATTCCGCTGCGACGCCGCCGCCGTCGCCTCACTGGCACCGCCAGGAAATGAAACCCTAGAAAATCTAGGACCTAAACTAGAACCTACCCTACACGCCGGCAAGAGATCAGCGATCTCCGCCACCTCGCGACGCCCCGCAAGCCATCGGAGACGGAAGAGACCGCCAGCTCCGTCGGCGGCGACCGAATCACCCTTTTTCCGCCCTTGCAACTGTAGATGGGGAAAGAGGCTTCGAGAGAGCGGGTTTGATTTTAGTACACGGTTGCTTGTTGGCTTGTTGCTTATCAAGAAAGGTTTCGGTCGAGCTCTATGGCTGTATGTGATGAGAGAGGAGAGGACATTGACAAACGAGAGGAGAGAGACGAGTGGTTATAGTTGCGATGGGAAGTCAGGGGCATAAATGACTTTGTATTAAGATAGTACTACTTGTTAGCTCTTATATCGAAACAGGACAAGGCTAATCACTAGTCAGCTAATCACTAGTCCTAATTCATCCAAACAGACCCACCGACCCTTAACAAACATGTCAACAGTCAAGTCTTTCTTTTCGCGGTGGTTAGGTTATCTTTATGATAGAGGCAACTGGGAACTGGGCTCGGCCATCACAGCCTAGTAGTATAAGCAGTATTGGGGTCTGGGGTTAGTCAAGTCAACAGCTGCGAGATCATGGCGGTCTTCCACCCTTCAGTTCACGCTCAGGCATGGATCCATTCCGCATGATGCTCATGCAGTTAATAGTGCTCTCCCAAGTTTGTTGTGCCAAAGATCAAGCGCTTAGTTGCCTACTGGTTTCATTGTTTCTCAAATACAAACGCAGTATTTGTTTGTGCAGTGCCAACCTTACTCTTGGATTTCTTTGTCCTGCGGCAGCTAATCTTATTTAATTGGCTATTGAACTTCTGAACCAGTTTTCTCGACAATTTGCAGACGCACGCAGGTGACTTCTGCTAGATCTTTGAACGCTTCATTCACAAGTGTAGCAGTTTGGTGGTTACCGGAAGTATCTACTGAAGCACTGCCGGATAAGTTGTGTCCTCTGTACATGGATCATGATGTTCAGAACCTTCCTGGCTCTGTGGCCACTGCACAAGCTGCAGTTAGTAAGGATCGTCGCTTAGTAAGATGCCCAAAGTGTCATTGTGTTCTAGAAGAACCTCCCAATCTTGGATTCTACATGTGCGGTGGATGCGGCGTCACTCTTCGAGGTAAATTTTAGTGGATTCACAAGGGTTAACATAATGTATGCATGCTTTTCTGAAGTGCCCCTTCTTTCTACTGAAGCACGGCCGGATAAGTTGTGTCCTCTGTACATGGATCATCATGTTCAGAACCTTCCTGGCTCTGTGGCCACTGCACAAGCTGCAGTTAGTAAGGATCGTCGCTTAGTAAGATGCCCAAAGTGTCATTGTGTTATAGAAGAACCTCCCAATCTTGGAGTCTACATGTGCGGCGGATGCGGCGTCACTCTTCGAGGTAAATTTTAGTGGATTCACAAGGGTTAACATAATGTATGCATGCTTTTCTGAAGTGCCCCTTCTTTTTTTCGATGTTGCAGCCCGTACTGATTTTACTATATTAGAGAGCATGCTACAAGATCCATTTGCATTGCCCATAACTTTTCTGAAACTCATCACAAATAATTTCTCCAAGGAACAAGAACTTGGAAGAGGTGGGTACGGAGTGGTTTACAAGGTATGTTCTTTATTTTCCCTTTCTTTGCATTTTGAAATCTTGGCAGCAGTTGTGGTTTCCAACATGTAGAAAGATAGAGATATGGGCAAACATCCTTTGAACTTAAAGGGAGGTGAGAATATATTATATATACTCACTCCAACCATAAAGAAAGGCGTTATAGGATTTGTAGCACATATTAAGGATTAAAAAAATGATTTGGATACCCCTCAAAAGTACTCTGACTTTTTTTTTGCAACCATGAAGCTGGTGTTGGTACTCAAACTGTACATGATGTTGAACAGGGAACATTTCTTAATGGGAATGTGATTGCTGTGAAGAAGCTTTTTCAACTTCAAATAGACAGTGATGATCAATTCAAGAAACAAGTTAGCTACCTTGCCAAGTTAAAGCACCAAAATATAGTGCAACTCATAGGCTATTGTGCTGAATCAAAAGATGTAGGCGCCAAACGAGGAGGATATGACGTAGCTGAAGTACAAGAAAAGCTGCTATGCTTCGAGTACCTAAACAACAGGACCCTTCTTGAGCACATCTCTGGTATGGTAACGACGGAACATGCCTATATTAGCATCATCTCAACCAAAGAAAAAGGTGTTACTCACCTCTTATTAGTCATGAAGCAGACAGGAGTGACCAAGTTAACAGTCACATCAATCTGTTTGGTGTGAAGAAACTACCTTTGACATTTTAGTTTTGCTCATGTTATTATAAAATTAAAAATTGAAAAGTAAAATGGACCTTTACCATTATCTTTGCTTCTGTGTACTGTCGCATCAGATAACTCCGTTACATTGACAATCGTGAAACACTTGCACTAACACATACTATAAGGGAACGAGCGTGTGCTCGTTTGGTCACCAGCACAAGGCCAAAGGCCGTGCGTTCGACCAGCCCGGGTTCAAACCCAGTGCCCCATCGTATTTCCGTATGCAGGCATAGGAATAAGGAGCAAAAAGCTCCCCGGTTAAAAAAAAACATACTATAATATATATTTTTTCCCCTGATGGCATTCAGGTTCAGCTCGCCCTAGGCCGATGGACTGGGCAACGCGGATGGCAATCGTAAAGGGCATAATCCGTGCCCTGACCTACCTCCACGATGAAATGAACATCATCCACGGGAATCTCACATCCAGGAACGTCCTACTCGACGAGCAATCTCACCCAAAGATCTCCGATTATGGGTTGTTCCGCTTCATGACTGCTAGCAACTCCAACGTGCTCGCCGCAGCATGCGAACTGGGCTACTGTGCGCCGGAGCTGTCCAATCTGTTGAATGCCAGCACCAAGACCGATGTGTACAGTCTGGGCATCATCATCCTCGAGCTCCTCACAGGCAAGTCGCCCAGTGGCATCGACCTGCCGCGGTTGAGGAAGCCGTGGAGGAGCGACACGGTGTTCGACCTGGAGCTGTTGTGGGACAGGGAGGCAGGACCTTCTGATGACGAACTCGTGGGCACGCTGAAGTTGGCGCTGCAATGCGTGGAGCCATCTCCGTCGGTGCGGCCCCTAGCCAGGGAGGTGCTAGAGGCACTAGAACAGATCTTGCTCGGGCGACCGGAGGACAAGCATTTACGCCTGAACGGCGATGTCGACGACCAATCATTCTCTCATAGGAGGCAGCAGCCTACAGACTTCTTCGAGGTTAGTGTGGTCTACCAATGCTCTCTAAAGCGGCCTATTGCGATTGGTCTTGTGTATTTGATTGTGTTTCGGTGCTTGCTTGCAAATCCTAACTAGGAGTAATTATTAACACAGTGAACCTTGTTCTTCTGTACGTAAATCACATGATATCTACTATCTCTCTGGAACAAAAAGTTCACAATCGTCGGTCATTGCACACTGTTCATGCAGCAATAGCCTAGGGGTTACGAGAAGAGGCTTAGTAGCACCTTAGGTTTTTGGTTTGACTCCTCGTAGTGCAAAAAATGTGTTAGAGGTCTAGGAAGAAGATTTCATGTTTACCCAGAATTTTCATTTTTTTATGAAATCAAGAATTTTCAAATTTCAATACATGTTCTATCTATTAGATTAAATAATAAATGTGCTTAAATCATCTCCTGCAACATATGGCTTTTGTTATTGCAAATATATAGCAAAAGAGCATGAGCAGTGAGCTGCCAAAGGACATATGATTCCATCAACTAGAAGAAAATAATACATGTTCTATCTATCAGATTAGATAATAATTGTACTTAATTCATCTCCTGCAACATATGATTTTTGTTATTGCAAATATATAGCAGAAGAGCATGAGCAGTGGGCTGCCAAGGAACATACCATTCCATCAACTAGAAGAAATTACAGCTGGCTTTTCTGAAGAGCGCAAACTTGGTAATGGTGCATTTGGAGAAGTCTATATGGTAAGCTTGTTCTGGAACACAACTAATCCGTACAATGGCAGAGAGTGTAACCACATCGTGATTCGTGAATGACCCACACAGACTGCACACTTCACTACATGATGAACCTGTAGAGTAGAAAGATTCCACTTTTACTATGTTAATTCATAACTGTGCGAGATGGTTCACGGGGGAAACTATTTTTAGGGAACCATTTACATTTCAAATATTTTCTTTGCCCTTAGGGGCTGTACCTTCTTCTTTATCAATAGAAATGGGCGCCGTCTTGTGCTGGTTTGTTTAAAATAATATTTTCTTTAAGTTTTCGGATTAACACAACACATTGCCATTGTAATTTGTTATAGTAGTCTTGTCACAATCTTTTATATACCATGATCAAACTAAAACCTGGGTTTGAACGCAGCCCTATGCTTTGTTGTAAAATATGGTCAAAGGGCGAGAAAGCCCACTGTTCTATTTTGGCTAGAGCCTGGGTAAAAGATACGCATGGATCGCAAAAATACATATAGGAAAATGTGGAACCAGACTAGTATATATACCTAACAGGGTAAATTTTGCCATGCCCGTGGGTCGGGCCTTGCCGTTGCTGAGGGCTGCCGTGCCCGCGGATGGGGCCATGCGCCTCATGGGGTCACCGTCGGTGGTGGGAGGGAGCCCGCCGCCGTCGTTGGAGAAGGAGGTGGGTGGAGGGGCACCACTTATGTCGCCACCGCCACGGAGGAGGAGGTGCCGCCGATCGGGGAGGGGAGAGGAGACGCTGCTGGCCGAAGGGAGGCGGACGTCACGGGTCGGGGAGAAGGGGAGTCACCACCGCCGGAGAGGGACATGGTGTAGGTCGCCGTATGCATCTTAGATCTAAATAGGTGAGAGAATTAATGTGAGAAAGGGAGAGAGAGAATTAATGAGGTGCTAGAAAAGCGGATGCAGTTTCCTTTTACTCTCACGGTGGCACCAATTAATTGGTTGCCACTTGCCATGATTTACGTTTGCGGGATTGCAAATTACTCTTGTGGGTACGGTAAGAGTGATTGGGGATTAATGCTCGCCGGAGCCGGGCAGCGCTCCGCCGGACGCTCTTAATATTATTTAGAGCGCTGGGACCTATATATATATATATATAGAACTATTACCCTACAGCTGGCTACAAAATAAATTATTCTGTAGCCACTTTGAGTTACGATAATTGTTATGCTAATTTACGAGATTATAGTAACTCCTTACTGTGATTTACTGTAACATTATGGTAAATATCTCCATATGCTATAGTAATTCAACTATCGTATAAATATATACTGACATTGTCGTAAATTAGTATATAAAATTATCGTAAATAGAGGTGGCTACAAAGTAACTTATTTTGTAGCTAGCTATAGAGTATACTCTCCCTATATATATATATATATATATATATATATATATATATATATATATATATATATATATATATATATATATATATAGCTATTACCCTACAGCTGGCTACAAAATAACTTATTCTGTAGCCACTTTGAGTTACGATAATTGCTATGCTAATTTACGATATTATAGTAACTCCTTGCTATGTGATTTACTATAACATTATGTTAAATATCCCCATGTGTTATAGTAATTCAACTATAGTAAATATGTGTTGACATTGTCGTAAATTAGTATATAAAATTATCGTAAATAGAGGTGGCTACAAAATAACTTATTTTGTAGCTAGTTATAGAGTATACTCTCCCTCTATATATATATATATATATATATATATATATATATATATATATATATATATATATATATAACAACAGAGGGCCACACATGCGCACAAAAGCAGCAAAGGCTTGGAGCACGGAGGAAGCAAAAGCTGGACCCATGTCCATGCACTTTTGCGAAAAAAGAAGCAGACAAACCTACGGTGACAGCTGTTATAGTACTATACCGTTTCAAGAATTGAGTATACGCCGTCTGATTGAATAGCCAGCACACGTGTTGATAATCTAGCCGTGGTTATAGCTACCACACCCGGGTGGGCAGTTACCCACTGTTGTAGAAAATTCACTCTCATATGTGTATATATAGCTCTATAAGCAGAAATTCAAACAATGTGAGATGCCGAACAGGGAGTGCATAAGGATGGGGAGAAGATTGCTGTCAAGATGCTTTATGACATGCCAGGAACTGATGAGGAGAAATTTATAAATGAGTTCAGGAACCTTGCAAGCCTCCAACACCGGAATATTGTGCGACTTGTTGGCTATTGCCACGAAACACAGAAAACCTATGTTGAATACGATGGAAGATTCATTTTTGCTGAACGAATTCGGAGGGCACTCTGCTTGGAGTATATGCATCATGGAAGCCTTGAGAAGCATCTTTCTGGTATGATGGATATCTAGTGCCATTTTCGAACAATTTATGGAACTATAATATATTGTCTATTTGTGACTACAGATGAGTATCATGGACTTGATTGGAACACACGCTACACACTAATTAAAGGGATTTGCAATGGATTGAAATACCTTCACGAGGAATCGCAGCCTCCTATTTATCATTTGGACTTAAAACCAGCCAATATATTGCTGGATGAGAACATGTTGCCAAAAATTGCAGATTTCGGCTTATCAAGGCTATTTGGGGAAGAACGCACACAAATCACAAAAGCTTCTTTAGGAACACTGTAAGTTTATACTGTTTCATGTGAAATGAAATTTACTTGACCAAATTTGAACAATGGTCTTTCTCGTGAACTTATTTCAGCACTAACGGACAGTCTAATGCAGTGGATACTTACCTCCGGAATACATAGAGAGGAACATAATCTCAAGTAAGTTCGACATATTTAGCTTGGGTGTCATAATGATAAAGATAATGACAGGACCTTCGGGCTATAGCAGAAGTGCTGAAATGTCTCCCGAAGAATTCATTGAGCTTGTAAGACAACAATTTGTATCATTTGCGACTGCCATGAGTTACTTAATTTTTTTGTTGATAATAAGAATTTTCCCTAACATCACCAGTATTGTTTGTGTGCTAAACTGATATAGGTACATGAAAATTGGACGAAGAGAATACAGGCAATGCACTTTTTGGAGGCATATTCCAAACAGGTGAAGATATGCATGGAAATAGCTTTAAGCTCTGTGGAGGTCGAGCGGCACAAGAGGCCAAGTATTGGGGATATAATAAAAAAACTGAACGAGACAGAAATCATCGCAGAGGACGAACTCGTGGGCACGCTGAAGCTGCCGCTGCAATGCGGGGACCCATGTCCGTCGCCGTCGGCGCAGCTCGAGGAGCAGAGAGCACCGAGACTTGATGAGTCTGGCGCCGAGCCGAGCGAGCACCAACCGGTGCTGCAACAGCATGAGGCCCAGGCGGCAGTCCTCGAGCAGCTAGAGGAGGGTAGCACGGAACTGGTGTATGGCACTGGTCCGAGAGAGGACCCGCCACCATCGTTGCTTCCAGAGGACCCGGCGGTGTCACAGTAACGGGAGCATGTACAACCAGAAGCCGACGATGCCTCTGAGCGAGGAAGGCGATCCCGCACACACAAGGCCAGTCATCTTTTCTTTCTTTTTTATATGTTTTCCTTTTCTAGTGAGGGAGTAGAATATTTGTACAAAATATAACTCCCTTTTTCGAGACTATTGACGTTGATTTATGTCACACACCAACAAGGGCCAGTACGTCCAAGGTCGCACATGTAGGAAATCTACGAAACCGACCGACAAAACCGGTTAGGTCAATTCGACGCCTGTTCTTTGCTTGGTAGACTCAAGAACACCTTATGCGAAGACCCGTCTAGGAGGGATACCTAGAGTCAGCAAGGCCACCTATAACGCTACCAAATCTTATTGTGAGGTGTGACAAACAACTAAGGCAGAGAAAGTTAGGGCAAAATAAAAGGAGCAGTAGATGTGTTTTTTGACAATTAAAAGTTAGATTCCTCAATTGGTCGTGATCCTTTCATTTGTATAGAGTGGGGTGGTCTTATCCCAGTATGAAACATGTCTAGCATGCAATCTCCAAGTTTCGCATATCGAAAATGGATCCAAAACCGATTTAAAAACAAATCGGACTTGGAATAGGCAAGTTTTCTCGAGGCTAGGCTCCTTTGGCTGAGCCTGCACAAGGAAACTGGCTTGCCGGTTGGCAAAGGGCAGGGCAGAGCCCAATTTCTTTCTTTTTGGCTTGGGCTTCAATCCTTGTTGCGCCAAATATTTTCCCTCATCTCCTTGATGTTAGAAATTTATTGGTGAAGCTCAATTTCTTTGTTCGCACATTTTGTTTGTCAACATATGTCCCCCTGTTTTTAGGTCAATTTTATATGAATCTGAAAACATAAAAAACACTAAATAGCAATGATACCCAACTCATCGGCTATCTAGCATCTAAGGACAATTTATAACAAATGCAACATTACAGTCCTTGAACCCTTGACTCTTTCGCTAAGAGAGAATCGAAAGATTCCTACCACTATGTTGTCAACGTGGTTTTGATTAGAAACAAAAGTTATTCTTATTAGAACCTAGAATTGATATTGAGCAATTTGTTATGTAATCCGGTCTATATAGAATTGTTTCCAAGCTATACATATGTACTATTGTAATCCCGACGAGGGGCTATGTGGAAATAAAATCAAGAGAGGGCTACCATCATAATTATTAGTGGATAAAATAGTTCTTGACATGTCGATAACTAATTTCTTGCCAACTTTAATGAGAGGTTAGAATTATAGACTTTTATAGGTCCTCAAAGAAAGTTGTAAAACTCGATATTTATTTGGACCAACATGTGGATCGTACGAAAATTAAAATTATAATATATTTACAATTAAATATTTCCATGCTATACAACAAGAGAGAAAATTTGTCGATGTTGTATTTTAATTTGATATGAACTTAATAGTATATTGTCAAAATATTTCTAACATTAACTTATATTATGAATATCATAATCATCATAGAATAATTTATAGCTTTTCAATTTTTTAAATAAATTAAAAATAGATACATACCATTTTCATTCTTATTTCTTATGAACGTTTGATACTTTTTCTCCGGTTATCGGATGTCTCCGAAGAGACTACTTTTCTCCGGTTAGAACACATGGAGATGTTTGCTAGACCGAGCGACAATAACGACATGGAAGGTGGAGACGGCTGGTCTGGAGAAAGGCAAGGCCAGCCGTGTCGTCATTGTTGGGCCTGGCCCAGTGCTATGAGTATTTGTTTTCAGCCCAACTGTTATGCTGCTAGCTCCTTCACAAGGGCTGAGGCCGTCAGTGGTTATCTGCTTTCATTTCTTATGAGTACAACGGCCCAATCGGTTAATCTTCATTTTACTGTGGTACATGCTACAGTAAAAAGTCAGAGTTCGTCTACTCTTTTTGGCTAGGTTGAAAGTTAATTTTGACAAAAGAAATAATACGCAATTCCGTTGTCACCCTACAGTGTAGGAAGTGAAGCCAACTGGAGCCCTGTCAAATAGAGCAAGGCCTAAAAATAATTGACTTGGTAAACACAAATTCTCTGCCGCACCGGACCTCACGGTTGCAGGAGCAAGCACAATTTTTAGGGTAAGTTGGTAGGGATCTAGATTCTCGTAGAAACGCTTCGGATTCAGATTCTTTCATGAAATGTTTCACATGAAGAATTGGAATCACTTCAAGACATCGTTTTTGGCTCATAGGCTGGATTCTGATTTAGAAAAAAATGTTTAATTTTCTACATAAAAATCATATGAATGTAATATGTTTTCTTTAAAAAACAGAACTCTTTTTGTGGGCGAAGAACAAATTAAATATAACCTATTTTAACTTATTGCACTTAAAAAGGTTTAAGTAAAAAAACTATGATAGTGCACAGGAGAAGCAAGAAACAGAAACAATCGAAACCACCCCTAGGCCGTCTCACATACGTAGGCCAAAAAGTTAGAATCGTTTCAAGCGTTCCTCTACGTTTCACCTCTTCCTAGTTTGGAAGGGATTCTAGTGTTTCAGCGTCGAATCTGAAACGTCCCACTCTTTTAACGCTTCAGCTCGTGGCTAAAAATGTGCAATAATGAATGGATAGGGCCAGATTCCCTAGCAGCGGAGACGATGTCCCAACACAACTTTAGGAAGACAAGCCGTCGTGGAAGACGGAAGCAGTTGTGACAAAAAGCTTCCTAAAAACCTGACCTGCTCCCCTGGTGGCCAATGCACACAAACTCTCAGGATGGAGAAGACTATGACAGCACCGTACACTACTAAAAAAAGATTTGTAGTAATGTTCTCTTTTTCTTTTCTCTATATTAAGCCATCCCTACAAATGATGCCCAAATAAGCCGCGCCTACAAATCCATTTGCAGGGGCTGCTGGTGTTATGAGTCGCCTCTACAAATGGCCTGATTTATAGGGGCGGCTTGATATCCAGTCACCCCCTACAAATCGGGTTTGTTGGGGCGGCTCAATATTAAGCCGTCGCTACAAATAGATGCCGAATAGTAAAAATTAAGCACTAAAATTTAATTTTCTTCAAATGATCTCAGATGAAGAAATAACCAAAATAAAAGTTATAAATCTCAAAAAGTTACGAAACTTTGCTGTTTATAATTTTTTCATTCGAAATCATTTACTGCGTCAAAATGCTATTTGAAATTCAATTATGAAATTGTTGAAGAACATTGATTTATCTTTTTAATCTTTGACCAAAACTTGTAACCAGTCGTTCTTCCTCATACTAACTTCAAATTTGATAATTTTTTTCTAAAATTTTCTAAAGTCATGCTCTATCAATTTATTGTGTTCTTACCGCTATTATTTTGTCCATCTTTTCATGTGATTGTATTTTATCTATTTGAATTTTGAATTTCAAAAAATGGCAACTTCAAACGTTATTTTGAAACATTAAATGATTTCAGCTGAAAAAAGTCATGAACATAAAAGTTGTAGAACTCATCATAATCTACAACTTTTATTTTGGTCATTTCTTCATCCGACATAGTGGTAGTAACAATGTTCACAAATTTTATAGGATATGTAAAATTTGTAAACATTGTTACTACTAGTAAAATTTGTGAACATTGTTACTACTACTATGTCGGATGATCAAATGACAAAAATAGAAGTTGTAGATCACTGAAAGTTATAGACCTTTGTAGTTGACAATTTTTTTATTTGAATTCATTTTGTCAAGGAAAACTACGTTTGAATTTCTAAAATTTGAATTTTAAATTTTTCAAACGACCTCGGATGAAGAAACTACGAAAATAGAAGTTGTAGATCTCGAAGAGTTATGAAATTTTGTAGTTCACAACTTTTTCATTTTAGATCATCTCGTTAAGGAAAACTATGTTTGAATTTTAAAAAATTTGAAATTTAAATTTTTTAAATGACCTCGGACGGATAAATAGTAAAAACAAAAGTTGTAGAACTCAAAAATTTATGAAACTTTGTACAGGACAACTTTTTAATTTTAAATGATCTTATGAAGAAAAACTATGTTTGAATTTCTCAAATTTGAATTTCAAATTTTATAAATGACCTAAGATGGAGAAATTACCAAAATAAAAGTTGTAGATCTTGAAAAATTATAAAACTTTATAGTTGACAGATTTTTCATTTGAATTCGTTTAGGGCCTCAAATAATTAATTTATGCTCGGTTTAGGATAATATGTGGGGAACAAAAATGGACTATAGACATGAGTGAGTGTGAGGTGCAGTGGTAGAGGAGGGAACGCGCAAGAGGAAGGTCTCGGGTTTGAATCCCGTCCGATGTGAAGTCTCCAAAAACCGCGCAAAAAATTCCACGGCAAGGGTGTAGGTGTGCGGCTGACTAGTGGGGGCCTGTCGACGAAATCTAGTCGGCAGTCTACCAAGGGGTATGCCCAAGGTAGTGATTTGTCGATAGACAGGTGCGTAAGCTACGAACTAGATGGTGACGCAAGACACAACAAGGTTTTTATCCAGGATCAGCCGCCGTGAGAGCGTAATACCTACGTCCTGTGTCTGATCTGTATTGCTACGTATAATGAGATGTGTTGAGATGTCTTTTGAGGGGGGCCCTTGCCCGCCTTATA
This sequence comes from Saccharum spontaneum, assembly GCA_022457205.1. Lineage (NCBI taxonomy): Eukaryota > Viridiplantae > Streptophyta > Magnoliopsida > Poales > Poaceae > Saccharum > Saccharum spontaneum. The sequence continues at coordinate 15,667,694 of CM039598.1, read as the reverse complement.
TAGTCTGGGGGGCAGGGTTACAAATCTAGAAATTAATCCTACTCAGTTACAATTGCCATAGCTGGCTAGATAAGGATTCCTATTCTAACCGACCAGAGTCTTGCTTGATCTCTAAGTTTGCTTTCCTTCCTCGCGTGGGACGCCGAGCAGATCGACTAGGCCACGCGTCATCTTCTGGTGGGCCGGGCCCTCTAGTCTGGGCTAGCCCAAGTCTAGCCGTAAGGGTATAGGGGTTAATACCCTCACAGCTAGTCCCCGAACACTATACATTATGATACGACACGCCGTCTTGGCCTTCTCCAAACAATGAGGCTTGAGTTCTTACATCTCCGACCAGTCACAACACCATCCGAGCAGCTATTGCAAGCATCCGACCAGCTTATAATACGGCCGACCACCGTTGTTATCGGAGAAAGTAGGCTGTCCAAAGAACGTATGGTGCTCAGAGAAAAAAGAAAAAGATTTCCTTCCAGGTGAAGTGTGCCCACATGTATTTCTAAAAAGAAATGTAAGGAGGGTAAACAAAACGTAGGGGTCGAAAAATAAACACATTCACCGCTAGGTGAAGTGTGTCCACTTAGTCCCCGAGCCTAGTAGTAGGTGACGTAGGCACGTGGTGCTAGGGTCTAAAAGAATAGAGCCCAAAGTCTTCAAAAACTTGATACTGAGATGCACCGGCAGGTGCATCATACCGATGTAGTCCCCGAGCTTGCTGGAAGGCGAAGTATAAGCCTTGTAGCAAGGTCTAAGAAAATAATGACCTCTCAACTGTATGTGAGTCAAGTGTCACATGTAGCCGAGGAAATTAGGCCTCGAGCCATGATCAGAGAGTGGTCGAAGCAGTCCCCGAGCACAGCGTGAGGTGTGGATGACGAGCCCCCGAGCAGGAGACGTGGTCGACTCAGATCGGATCCGCGCCTCCTCCGTGGCAGCGGCGATGAAGCTGTTGACGCCGGTGGTCCAGGTGATCTGTCCGATGGTGAACGTGAGGCCGTCCGCCACGACCATGAAGTCAGGGATGATGACGATCTTGCTCACCTGGGAAGCTGTACACACACCCCCTACCTGGCGTGCCACTGTCGATGAAATCTGGTCGGCAGTCTACCAAGGGGTATGCCCAAGGTAGTGATTTGTCGGTAGATAGGTGCGCAAGCTACGAACTAGATGGTGACGCAAGACACAACAAGGTTTTTATTCAGGTTCGGCTGCCGTAAGGGTGTAATACCTACGTCCTGTGTCTGATCTGTATTGTTACATATAATGAGATGTGTTGAAATGTCTTTTGAGGGGGTCCCCTGCCCGCCTTATATAGTCTGGGAGGCAGGGTTACAAATCTGAAAATTTATCCTACTCGGTTATAATTGCCATAGCTTGCCGGATAATGATTCATATTCTAACCGACCAGGATCTTGCTTGATCTCCAAGTTTGCTTTCCTTCCCTACGTGGGACGCCGAGTAGATCAACTGGGCCACGAGTCATCTTCTGGTGGGCCGGGCCCTCTGGTCTGGGCCAGCCCAAGTCTAGCCGTAAGGGTATAGGGGTTAATACCCCCACAGGGCCTCCCCAGATTAAAATAATATTTTTGCTATTTTTTGGCAAATTTTTGTGATTTCTGAAAATTGTTTTGTAGGGGCGGCTCAATATCCAGACGCCCCTATAAATCATCAGCCGCCTCTATAAAATCGATTTGTTGGGGCGGGCATGTTTGCTTAGGGGCGGCTGGTAAAACCGCGGCTACAAATGCACATGAGCCGTCCCTACAAATACCTACTGATGTAGTGGTAGCAGCGGAAAGAGAGAAAAAATACTAATTCGAATAGATGGGGCCAGATTTCCTAGAGGCTGAGACGTTCTGAATCATTCTTAGGAAGAAGAGTTGTCATGGAAGAATAAGGGAGCTATCACGCGGAAGTTCTTCCCAAAAACCTGACCTGCTGTCTCGATCGCTAGTGCATGTGCTCGAGATGGAGAAACTAGTGGCGGAAAGAGGCAAAACACACTTGAATAGATGGGGCCACAAAGCCATTCCGAAAGATGGGAGCAAACATATAGTAGCAGCGAAAAGAGGCAAGTCCTTACTCAAAAATATATAGGGCTAGATTTTTAGCAAACTATTCACGTAGCCGGGGACGCACGCCCTTCGCGCCACCTTGCCTCGCCCGCACCGAGTGAGGCATGCCAGTGTGTGTGAGCTTCTTTTCTCCCTCCTCACACTAGAGTCAAGGAAGTGGAGATGACTTCTATATTTCACTAGTAGAGAACAGATTTTCGGGTTTTGGATTTAGTCCCAACCGGAATTTGCCTCAGGAGTAATAGGAGATTTAGTCCCGGTTGGAATTACCAACCGGGACTAGAATCCCCTGCCCAACGGATAGTGCAGCAGCAGAGACCTTTAGTCCCGGTTTGTGGTTCTAACCGGGGCTAAAGGTTGCCTTTCAATCCCGGTTGGAACCACCAACCGGGACCAAAGGTCCCGCCAGCCTTTTATCCCGGTTTATGGCTCTCTAACCAGGATTAGAGGTTGATCTTTTAGTCCGGGTAGGCTCCACGAACTGGGACTAAAGGTCCCACCTATATATACCCGCTTGCACTGTCCCTCAGGCTGAGACATAGGTGGTCAAATCTTTGGTCTCGGCCGCCGCCCTATCTATTGCTTGTTCATCTGTACTTGTTCATCATGTTCTTGAGCTTGGGGAGCAAGTTCATGCTCTCGGCCACCGGCTTCATCTTCAATCATCTAAAGGTTAGCAACTTCATCTTCTAATCTAAAAATGTAGATTGTTTCATGCTTTAGTAATAAGCATAGAAATATTCATATGTGGTTTTTCCCTAAAAAATATGTGGTTTTTTAATTAGAAATAATAATAGTGGATTTTATTTTTATTTATATATCATTTCTACATAACCTTAAACATTTATTGTTTTCTAGATCTTTGTTAACAACATTATTTCTTCATGGGACTAAAGTTTGTTTGTATGGATAATTTAATTATGTTTGTATAAACAAGTTAATTATGTTTCATTAGGTTTATTTGTATGGACCTCATAATTATGTGTGCATGGATTAAAATTTAACTCATGTAGGATGAAATGCATATGAAAATATAAAAAATAGAGAAATAAAAACAAACAAACAAAAAAAGGTATACATTGTTCACAAATTTATATCTCTTTCTCATATTTAAAGTATAAGATTATAATAGAGATATGTAAATTTGTAACTATAAGAAAGAGATGAAAATTTGTGAACAATGCGCACTCACACTTTGCTAGATGAAGAAATGACCAAAATAAAATTTGTAGATCTTAGAAAGTTACACAACTTTGTAGTTGACAACTTTTCATGTGAAGTCATCTTTTCAAGGAAAACTATGGGCTTGTTCGGCTAGCTGGTCAGCCAACCAGTCAGCAATGCTTTTCCTTCACATCAAATCAACACCAGCTACGAGCCACCTACCAGCCAGCTGTATTTTTCTCTCACAACAAATCAGCACCAGCCACCAGCCAGCCGAACAACAGCCTGTTCGTTTCGCTGGTTTATTGTGAATGAAAGTACTGTTCGCTGGTTTGTTATGAGAGAAAAACACTGCTAGATGGCTACTGATTCCATTGAATAGCTCAAACGAACAGGGTGCAAGCTATATGTTTGAGTCTCTTGAATTTGAAATTTGAATTTCTAAAATGACCTCAAATGGGAAACAACTAAAACTAAAGTTGTAGATCTTGAAAAGTTATGCAACTTTGTAGTTGATAACTTTTTTATTTGAGCTATATTTTTTTACTATGTATTTTCTAATTTTTAGCCTATTTATATTATAGATAAACATAAAAACTATTGCATGGGCGGGAAACGGAACTGCCGGGCTAGCAGCAGTTTCGTCACGCGTCAAAATTTAGCTTTAGTCCCGAGTTAAAACATCAACTAGGACTAAAAGCCTTTTAGTCCTGGTTAGAGGCCCAACCCAGAACTGAAGCCAAAACTTTTAGTCCCTGGTTGGGCCTCCACCCAGGACTAAAGGCCTTTTAGTCTCGGTTGGAGGCCCAACACGGGACTAAATGGTCATACACTATATATACTTCTCGTTTCTTCGCTCTCCTCTTCCTTCTTTCGATCACCGCCACAACGCCGTCCGGATCTGCCACACCACCGCCGCTCGCCACCACGCCGCTCGCCCGTCCGACCTCTCCATCATCCTCGACTACGGCACGAGCGGCCTTGCCCCTTCCCTCATCTCGATCCCGCCAGCCTCGCCCTCGTCCCTCGGCTCCGGCGGCAGCCAACCTCTCGCCTAGCGGCGCGGCAAGGCCACCAACCCCCTCCATGCAGCGGCGCGGCAAGGCCACCAACCCCCTCCATGCAGCGGCGCAGCTCCCCTACTCCCCACGAGGCGGCACGGCAAGGCCACCAACCCTCTCCATGCGGCGGCGTGGCTCCCCTGCTCCCCACGCGGCCAAGCCCAGGTTTCCTAATGCAAATGTGTTTTCCTTTTTCTGTTTAATTTGTTCTTCAAGCATATAACCGGCTGAATCTTTTGATGTGAATTTTTTGTAGTATGCTACCCATGTGATGCTTGTGCTGTGATGAAAATATTAGATTTATTGGTGCATATATGACTAAGTTATTGATTTAACTTGTCTAGTGCTTGTTAAATGGTTTATAAATAATATAAGTGTGTAAAAATAGGAAATGTTGTTCCACTGCCTTTGCATGATGTTGTTGTACCATAAGAAATCATGTATTTATAGAAAATATGGATCTCTAAATTTATTATGCTCTCACATGTGTGCTGAAATGGTTGCATGTGTTGTTTCTGTTGTAGTGATAATTTCTTGATGCATATTATGTTTTCTGTGAATGCGATGAATACAAAAGTTTTAGATAACTTCTATATCTTAGTTGTCTAAAAATTTCATAATTTTAGGCCTTCTAGTTTAGGAGTTATGGATATTCAAAGTTGGATGTCAGAATCTGCCCAATCTGGACAGTAATGCTTCTTTGTAATATTTGGCCTAGTTAACCGTGGAATCATCTTGAGATGGTACTTATAAAGTTATAGATAACTTAATAAGCTTTCTAGAAAGTTAAGAATCATTATTATTGGATGTTTAAAACTTCAGATATACATTTCTGAATAGTCATGTGTTGATATGATTTTTGATATATTGACTTTATTGCGAAGAGATGGCTCGACGTCGTCGTCTCCCTCCGCCAGAAGTCGTAGGTTTCGGCGGCTACATATCGTAGAGGGGATATGATCCAGTGTTGCCACAAGCACCCTTTAATCATCTAGACATAGTAAGCAAGTCTACATGTTTCCAATAAATTAATGTGTCAAATACACTTGTATAAATATATTTTTTGATATGTGTATATATGTGATTCTTAAATGTACCGTAGGTAACTACCCATATCCTTTGGCTTAAAGATACACTCGCATATTTTAGGATTCAGGCAGTGGATGTTCAGACCTTTCACGTAGATAATGGTCCAATAATCCAATGTCAAATTAGCTTTTCCATCCGCGCTAAGAGGGGTAGAGGTGTTGTACAAATCTCAGAGATGGGAATAAAGGCACCCCAGCAGAATGTTGCAAAAAAATATGTTGTCTTTGCATGTGTAACTAAGCTTACAAATATTGGGTACAACCTGCCTACACTATGCTCCATGATGATGCGAGCTATAAATATGAGCATGCGTCATGATGTCGAGGGCTTATGTGCAAGCATTACTCGGAACATTCGAAATGACGTGGTAAAGTCTAAGTCAAACTCATAGCTTATATCTGGATTTATTATCATATGTTGCAAAGCTTGGTTCTCATAACCTTTTATTTTCTGCCAACACTTATAGGTTGAGGAGTATGACTTAACCTTCAAAGGGTGTAGTTTTGAAGCCATTCTAAACCAGACAATGTGTCGCTTGAGTTATGATTGGAAATATGCTCATGAAAGGCTAACACTCACCACGGAAGGATTTCAGGCAAAGCTGGTTGCGACTAAGAGGAGAGACCCACCAACTTCTGAAGTAGGGTTAAAGGTCGTTAGTAGACCCTGTGCTCGTAGTTGTGAAGCAAGGGAAAGTGCACTAGTTAATGTGTTGGTCTTTGTCAATTGTAGTTTTCACATCGGTGACCTACACTACACCGAATTGATGATGCTAGAAAGTCAACGTCGTTATTAGGTAGTAGCGGTGACATACTATATATGTTTGCATTAACTTTGTGGAGTACTTGGACATGTAGTGTGTAATGACTTGGTTTAATGTTTAATGACTTGGTTTAATTTTATTATGCTTTGTATGAAATTTGATTGTGGGATGGATGATGATTGTAATATACAACATCTTACTTAATTAGTTTCACTCTTAGTATGTGCGTACAATATTCAATGCAAAGAAACTATAAAAGAAAAGAAAAGAAAAGAAAAAAAAGAAGGGAAAAGAAAAAAAGAGATATTTAGTCCCGGTTGGTATAACCAACTGGGACCAGAGATGTATTACGTGGCAGCGCCTGGAGGCCGGGTTGGAGGTGCCTTTACTCCTAGTTGGTATTACTAACCGGGACTAGAAGTCCCAAATCAATCCTGGTTGAGGGGACTGGGACTAAAGCCGGGCCTTCTAGTCCCGGATTGGCAATCCTGGTTGGGAAACCGGGACTAAAGGGGTTTTCCAACCGGTATTGTTACCCAGTCCTCAATTAGTGTTTAAGTATGGCAACCTCTACTTCTATACTCAATGTGGGACTAAAGAATCTCCAGGTCCTCTTTACGTATGAATGGGTCTTTAAGATTTATTTGGAATTATTCGGAATTTCTATTGGCCCTAGCCCATCTATTCTAACACGTTGACATCTCTACTTACCTGTGCCGGCTTGTCCAAAGCATTGTATATATTGATTATTCTCAAGCTCCGTCCAGAGTCCAGTGGCAGAGGATGTTGTGCAAAGGTGGAGACGCAATGCACTATGGATGATGCGAGTGGGTTGGCCGATAAGCTAAGATAGTAATAATTAGGTACAATCGTTGTTGGCTTGTTGCTAACTAAAACTTTCTACTACTCAACCAACACTAACAAATTTTATGGTTGCCTTGTTGCTAATACGATATTACTCTCTCCGTCCCAAAATAAATTAATTCCTAGAATCCGTGTCAGTCAAACCTTTTTAAGTTTGACTAATTTTATAAAAAAGAATAACAACATATATGACATAAAATGAGCACCTTATGAAAATATATTCTATGATAAATCTAAAATACTAATTTGAAACTATAAATCTTAATATTATTTTAATAAAACTTAGTCAAAGTTTAAAATTTTTGACTTAAGACAGCTCCAATAACCTATTTATTAAGAGAGGGACGGAGGGAGTACTCCCTAATTAGGTACACACTGTCAACCATCGGGTGAGGATTGGTAGGTGTTAATGTGAACACATCCAGACATCAAGTCTTTTCCCATTCGCCGAAACTAAAAAAAGAGGCTTTCCCCTGCCTCTTTAATAAAAAGATGGCTTTACATATTTACGACTGCTGACTTATAAACTTATTATTATGGTCACAGATGAACTCGATCTTGGCATTTGCAGGAAGTGATCGAGCCAAACTTAATTAGTCGGTTGTAAGGTATGGCCATGCACTCAACATCAGCTTCTAATCCTCCACAATTTAAATAATTTATTTAGGTGTCCCTTTTCTTCTTATTAAAAAAGTCATCTAGTTATTCTTCAAAAAAAGAAGTCCTCTAATTCTCCCTAGATTGGTTTTAGTTTTTATAAAAAAAATTTATGAAGCTTTCTACTACTAATAAATTCGGACAACTTGAGAAGATTGATACTCTTGGGAATACCAGCGATGGCATCAAACATATTCGGACAACAAAGCACCAACCATAAACCTTCGTACGGAGTACTTCCGAATCAAAAACTTTCTACTACTCAACCAAATCTGTGCACTAATGAATGAAGAACTCTCTACTAATAAAAAAATATTACAATCCTGAACCAAAACCTTTGTACTGGTAAACAAAAGTCACGAATCAAAACACTTTCCACTACTAATCCAAAACTTTGCACTCAAAAATTAAAAAATAAATATCGGGGCGTCGTGTTCACAAAATAATAAGAAAAATAAACCCACAACTCTCCATTTTGAATTATAGCTTACATTGACTTTATATTAAGTCAATTTTTTCAAAATTTAACTAAATCTTTAGAAAATATATTAGTGCCGACGAGTTCAAATTAACAAACTATCAAAACGTATTTCATAAAGAATCTAACAAAACACATTTGATGTTGTAAATATTGATTCATTTTTCTAAAAACACAAAGAAGTTTGACTTAAAAAAAAGTGAACGTGAATTATACTTTGGAAGGGAGTGAACATTTGTTTTTGACCCGGAGTTTTTTCACGTGACCTAGCGAGAGCAGCTGCCGCCCCTGCCTCCACCCTCGCTGGTCCCCCTCCCTTCCCCGTCCGGCATCTCACCTAAGGCTAGGGTAGTGGGGATATCCATGGCTTTAAGAAGTTCTGCAGTATATTGAGTCCTTTAGGGTTAAGGTCTCTCCATGCCAAGTTTTTTTTTGTTATTGGGGATTTGTCTCCCCCTTCATCCAGGCAACGGCAAGGGCACTACTAGAAATATCCACTTCTATGACGAAAATCTTAATGACGAATTCGAAATCGTCATAAAAATTGTTTTTTATGACGAAAATTTCGGTTTCGTCATAGATCATCAGTGAGGATCCTCGAACCCCGCTGATCTATGACGAATCGGTATCGTCACAAAAAAAGTCATAGAACGGCACAAGGTTTCTGTAACACCCTAAAAATTGGCATGATTTTAAAATAGGTGAATAAGATTTTTATACAATTTTGTGAGCATACAAACCTAGAAGAATAATAATTTTTATTAATTTAAAATCAAATATAAGGGTAGGAACATGATTGAGCATTCATGCTGCCGCATAATATTTTGTAATGTGTGCACTTTTTGAAAATACAAAAGAGAATTCAAAATTCATTTGAAAATTTGCTTTGAATATGTTGAAAAGAAAAAAGAAAAGGGATTTCATTTCCTTCTCGGTTTTCGGCCCAGCCCAGCAGCAGCCGGCAGCGCGCCCCGCCTGCCTCCTGCGCGCACGGCCTGCCTTCCCCCGCGACCGCTTGGGCCGAGCCCAGCAACCGCCACTGGCCCAGTTTCCCCGCGCAAGCGCGCCTTCCTTTCTCTGCTTCTCGCTGACATCGCGGGCCCACGTGTCAGGCGTGCCTCCTTCCTCAAGCCGTCGGCACGAAGCTTTCCTTGTTCTACGACCGAATCCGCCGCCAAATCCCTCTCCTTCCTTTCTTGGAACCGCCTCCGGGCTATAAAACCAGGGGGCCGAGCCAAGCCGCCTCCATCTCATCCCTTCGCAGCGTCGGCCGAGCTCACAAGGCGTCACCGCGAGCTCGGGCTTCATCTCGCCACCACCGTCCACCTCTCCGAGCCAAGCACCGCCCTCGGCCGCCATTCGGTCTCTTTCTTGCATGTGGTGAGTTCGCCATGTTCTGTTCTACCTCCCGGTGTTTTCCGTTCACTGAATGGTGCCCGAACGTGAGGAAACGCGTTTTCCGGCCATTGCGCCGCCGGGTGGCTCGCCGTCGGCGACTGGAGCGCCGCCGTCATCCTCCCCATTTCATCTGGACCGTCGGATCGGGGATCAACGGTTGAAAATGGAAGATACCGGTTCGCTGGTGATTTTGCTAAAGAGTCCCTGCGATTTTGTGTTTTATAACCCGCAGTCCAAGGCGTAATTCCGATTTACGTATTCTTTTTCGTAAAGAGTATTTTGATCGCGGTAACTTCAGAAATAAGTTTTCACTTATTTACAGTTTTGCCATTATGATAATTTATGCGTAGAATCTCCATTTTAACTCCGATTTGACCCGTTCAAATTGCGTTAGGTTCGTATTTGCGAGCTCTACATGTTGGTAGTACTGTACAGTAGGTTTGTGACAATTTATTTTTGAGTTTACATTAAAATAATTATTTTTCTATAGGAAATCTTCGTAAATTCATAACTTCGTCGTTTTAGCTCTGTTTTTCGTGATCTTTGTGTCTGTGTGATCCTAGCGAGTTGTAGATTCGTTTTAAAGACTTTTTATCTTGTTTTATTATTGTTGGTGTACTGTTCTAATTATAGTCTTGTTTGTTTATGCATGATTGTCTGTGGATGAATGTTGTTACTGTTGTGATCGAGTATAGACGGTGAGGAATTCGTTGGGGATCAAGAGTCTTTCTACGAGCAAGATCTTTAGGACCAGTTTGAGCAAGGCAAGTATAGCATGGGATTATCCTTGTTGTCCTATTCACAATACGCAAATAATATCATTATGCATATATTCCCTTGTTAAGGATGCCTTAGTGTTGATCTTATACCTTGACACCTATTATATTGCATTGGGCAGTATTGTTAGTGCTTAACATGAACTATGATCATGTAATCTGACTAATGGAATATGCAATAAACATTAAAAGATGATTTTGATTACTGTTTAAAGGGGGGTAGAGTATGGGGTTACTTTTGATGCTCTAGTTACTCTCCTTAAGGACTTATCTGTAAGCGAATATCCGGGATTTACAATACAACTATGAGGGCTATATGGCTCTGGCTTTAGTCATATAGAAGGACCTTTTCTAGCTTGTTAGTGGTAACCTTTTTGGCGTAAGAATGGCTTGACGAATCGGGTATAATGCGGCCTCTGTCCTTATGAGTATAGGCTGCGTGTCATTGTGCCATTTGGAAGGGGGGCTCTACATCTGTTTCCCGAGTGAATCTAATGGCCCTAACTTGTTAGACGAACCTTCGAAAGACTTTATAGTGTTTCCCTGCCTGCTCACCTTGGAAGTGTTTTGGGAGTAATTAACCCGGGCATATGGGCAACACGACTCACAGTAAAAGTGTACAACCTCTGCAGAGTGTAAAACTGTTATAACAGCCGTGCTCACGGTCACGAGTGGCCTTGGACCCTTATAGAATAGTTGATCATTAATAATGAATATGTTTTTGCTATTCGTTAATCATTTCACATGGATCATACGTTTATTGTTTACATTGAGACATCTTGATGCTATTGATATACTAAAATTATGCTAAATAAAAGCTACATGCTGATGAACCAATGTCATGCCTTTGAGCCTCATAAACCCCGTGTTACACTTGTTGAGTACAAGATGTACTTACGCTTGTTTATTTTTCTTACTTGGATAAAAATCCCGGATGGGTAACAGATGGTGCAAATAGTGACTACTACTCCTACTTCCCTGAAGATTACTAGACTTGCAGTCAACCAGTCAATGTGCCTGTGTTTGGAGCTACCATGAGAGATTTATATTTTTACTTCCACTATATTTGTGTAAAGACTATGTGTTAATAATCGTGATGTAATAACATTTGTGATAATACTTCCGTTATAATTTGTTAACTTATGTGTGATTGATCTCTGGGCACACATAAGAGTATGCATTCCATTTGGTCTTTAAATGGGTGTGACAATATCATCACAGATCACTCGTGCGACTGTTCTTGCTCATCTGTGACGATCTTATTTAGAACTGTGACAAACAGGGCTTTGTCATTGAACTGATTACAGATCTATGACGAACAATATTCAATCTGTAATGACGGCGCTTCGTCATAGATCTTCACAAGGTACTTTCTCCATTCTGATGTAATAACATTTGTGATGATACTTCCGTTATAATTTGTTAACTTATGTGTGATTGATCTCTGGGCACACATAAGAGTATGCATTCCATTTGGTCTTTAAATGGGTGTGAAAAATTGGTATCAAAGCTTTTGTTGACTGTAGGACGCAAGCCTAGCTAGAAATGGTCGATTTAGTATCCTTCTTTTCACTATTTTTATGCTTATTATCTTGCTCTTGTTATTTGATAAATTTTTATGCTTCTTATGTCTCATTCTATTACGAAATTTTGCCTCTATTCTAACTACATCTAAAAATTCTGTAGATGGTCCGTGGCCGCAAGACTGCCCGCATCACCACTGGAGGACACTACCCACCTCGTGCTTTGCTTGCACCTAAAGAGCCACAAGAGGAAGCACCCCAGGAATAGGAGCAGGCCCCTGAAGCACCAATCCAAGCACCAGCACCTCCCCAGGAAGAGCCCGGGCCTGAAGAAGATCCGAAGATCATTGAGATTGAAGATGATGAAGTGGAGAAAGCTAATGGAGGAGAGCAACCCCCGTCTCCACCACATGATGAAGCTGCTGAGGATGTGCCACCTCCTCCAATGGGGTGGACTGTGAAGATCTACCACAAGGCTAGAGGAGACGCTGTCTCTCATCATCGACTTGTGGGAATGCTCTCTGCCTACTTCGCTGATTGGCACCCAGCTGTGGAGTACGTCTGCAGGGAGTATACACATCCGCTGGAGGACACTTACTGGAAGGCAAGAGCAAGTATTTTTCCTAAGGATGAGGAAAAAGGGGCATACCAGCTGGACAGGATGTATTCTCACATGGGTCGTCGAGCTACCATGGAAGATAGCATTGAAGATGCCGCCTTTGAAGCATGTATGGGCCTCCGCTACCTTCGCTTTGACAGCATGAAGCATGATATTCATCGCTACTTCCCTCGTGCACACCCCGACCTTGGATGGGCTATGATGGATCCAGTGCAGTTAGAACCACTGCCTCGGGTGATGGTGAACCTTGTCTATGATATGATGGAGAGAAAGTTGCAGTTAGAGGAGATGGTGAAGGCATAGGGGAAGACTATCAAGATGTGCCAAGCAACAATTGATGAACTCCGAGCAAACCAAGGCATGGCCAAGATTTATGAGACATTAGAGCATGAGCCACGTCCTTAGAAAATAGGAGTTCTTTATGTAATAAGAACGTTCTTAGTAATGTCAGTTGAGTCTTCGAGTCTATCGTGTGGTTTGAACTTTGGTGTGTTAGTTTCTTTATTATTATGCTTATGTGTGAGTTGGATTTTTGTTATGAGTGTTGGGAATTGTAGGCATGTCTACAAGTTCCATTTTTAAGAACAATAAGTTTAATAGTCAAGGGAATAATAGTTGGGTTTGGTATTGTCACGTTTCTGTCCTTGCTGTTTTCTGGACCAGTCTATAATGTTTATGCTATGGTTCAAAAACGGTTCGTGCAATATTTATGAAATTTTTATGAGAGAAACTAGACTTAATCAACTTTCAAATGCCACTGGAATCACCTTTTTATCTAATCTGGTTCGAGAGATATAACTATCACAAGTTAAAGTTTCTGCACAGTCTGGAATCTGGAACAGTTTCTGCTGCGCCTTTTTTTCAATAACTTAACGACAGAATCTGATCTTGGGGTCTAAATAAAAGTTGTGGATAATTTCATAAGCTTTCCAACCATATAAAGCACACCTCTTTTGGACTTCTGTAGCTCGAGATATGATTGATTTACTGAACTGTCAATATTGATACTCGCCCAAAAAACTTTCAGATCTCATTCTTTGTCTTATAAGTGGTTGATAACCTAGAAATCTCAAAGTTTGCATTTTTATGGATGGCAGATGGCCGGAAGAGGAAGGGGCAGGTGTCGTGGAGGTGTTTCCCCAAATCCACCCCCACCACCGTCACCAACTATTGAGCAACTATTGGCAGTGCAGACGCAGCTTATGCAACAACTGGTGCAGAACCAACAGAATCAGCCAGTTGCTGGGGCACAACCACGTGATAAGCGTGGTGAATTTTTGAAGGGTCGTTCCCGTGTTCACGCATGTCGCTGATCCATTGGAAGCCGATGATTGGCTTCGTGCCGTGGAAAAACAGCTCAACATTGCACAATTTGATGACCGGCAGAAGGTGTTGTTTACTTCCGGACAACTCCAGGGAGAAGCTCAGGATTGGTGGGAATCGTATGAGTATGGTCGCCCCGCCAATGCTCCCGCGGTCACTTGGCACGAGTTTAGAGAGAGCTTTAGGGCTTACCATATACCAGAAGGGATGATACAACTGAAGGCAGAGGAATTCAGGAACTTGACCCAAGGGTCATTGTCTGTAGCTAAGTATCGTGACAGGTTTGCTCAGTTGTCACGATATGCTCCACATGAGGTGGCTAATGACAGTGATAAGCAACGCCACTTCCTGAAGGGATTGTATGATGGGCTACAATTGCAGTTGATGTCCAATACTTATCCCAATTTTCAGACGCTTGTGAACCGCGCTATTGTGGTGGATAACAAGCGCAAGGAGATGGATGCTAAGAGGAAAAGGCTTCAGGGACAAGCCTCCGGTAGCAACACTCGTCAGCGTACCGGTTTCCAGCAAGGTAATCAACAGAGGCCTCCTTCTGGTCAGTGGAATCATGGTCAGGTCCCTTTCCGCAATCAGTTCCCGCAACGTCCCCCATTCCAGCCGCAGAGTGGCAACCAACGCCCTCCGCAGTAGACTGGGAATCAGACTCAGCGTCAGGGCCCTTCCAACAATACTCCCATGAAGACTAGTGTTCCCAATACCCCCAACAGGTGTTTTTGATGTAGGAAAGAAGGTCACTTGTCTTACAATTACCCTGAGAAGCCCAACCAGCAGACTCCCCAGAGGCAGGGTAGTCATCAGAAGCCTGCGCCTAACACTGGAAGGGTGAACCACTTGTCTCAGGAAACAGCAGTGGAGGAGCCGGAAGTTCTGCTTGGTACGTTCAATGTCCATTCCACTCCCACCACTGTTCTTTTTGATTCTAGAGCATCACATTCTTTCATATCACAATCATTTGTTAGAATACATAGAATTCATTTGTGTGCCATGAAGAACCCTATATTAGTAAACTCACCTGGTGGAAGCATGCCAGCATCCTATCATTGTCTTCCGATTAGTCTCAATTTAAGGGGGTAGAGTTTACAGTGAGTCCTATAGTATTGAGAACAGCTGGGATTGACCTCATATTGGGAATGGATTGGATGATGCAACAACAAGCAGAGATTCAGTGCAAGGAGAAATCAGTAGTGCTGATAACACCAAAGGGAGATAGAATCAGGGTTGAGGTGAAAGTGCAGAAACAGGAGACCGCTACAGTGAACCAGCTTAATGATGGTGCCAACAAGGAGGACCTGGTTGTGGAGGAGTTCTCCGATGTGTTTCCTGAGGAATTGCCATGTATGCTACCATACCATGACATTGAATTTATTATTGAATTATTACCTGGAACTGCACCCATAGCTAAGCGTCCATATAGAATGGGAGTAGATGAATTAGAAGAACTTAAGAAACAAATTAAGGAGTTGCAGGATAAGGGTTTCATTCGTCCTAGTTCTTCACCTTGGGGAGCACTAGTGATTTTTGTGGACAAGAAAGATGGTACTCAGAGGATGTGTGTAGATTATCGGTCTCTCAATGAGGTTACTATCAAGAATAAGTACCCGTTGCCTAGAATCGATGACTTGTTTGATCAGTTGAGAGGTGCTTGTGTATTCTCCAAGATTGATCTGCGTTCTGGATATCATCAGTTGAAGATTCGTGCTAGTGATATACCAAAGACAGCTTTTACCACACGGTCTGGTTTATATGAGTATACAGTGATGTCTTTTGGTCTGACTAATGCCCCTGCGTACTTCATGTATTTGATGAATAAGGTGTTCATGGAATATCTGGACAAGTTTGTAGTGGTATTCATTGATGATATTTTAGTATTCTCCAAGACTGAGGAGGAACATGCTGAACATTTGAGGTTGGTCTTGCAAAAGCTCAGAGAACACCAGCTATATGCCAAGCGGAGTAAATGTGAGTTTTGGTTGAAGGAAGTTTCTTTTCTGGGTCATATTGTCTCAAATGGAGGAATATCAGTAGATCCTGGCAAAGTGAAAGATGTATTGAACTGGAAACCACCAACCAATGTAAGTGAGATCATTAGTTTCTTGGGATTAGCTGGCTATTACAGGAGATTTATAGAGGGATTTTCCAAGCTTGCGAAGCCAATGACTGCACTATTGGAGAAGAATGCCAAGTTTGTGTGGTCTGAGAAGTGCCAGACTAATTTTGAGGAATTGAAGAAAAGATTGACTACTGCACCAGTATTAGTCTTGCTAGATCTGAGTAAACCCTTCTCTATCTACTGTGATACATCTCGATTGGGTTTGGAATGTGTTCTTATGCAAGAGGGTAGAGTTGTGGCATATGCATCGAGACAGTTGAGGAAGCATGAATTGAATTATCCTACTCATGACCTGGAATTAGCTACAGTGGTTCATGCACTAAAGATATTATTATCTACAAAACAACCGTAAAAACAGAGTTAGCAGGTTATACCTTATAAGCTAACTAGGTAGAACAGAGTAAGTCTGAGACACAACATGATAGGATAAGGCAAAACAGGGTGAGACAGAGGTAACACATAGGGAATACAACTATGTGAGACATGTAACTCAGGGTGAAGTAGAGCGAAGTAGAGAAAAGTAGCCTGAAGTGGAGTGAAGTCGGGCGATGGAGAGCGACGATAAGCAAGAAAGCTAGCAGTATTTGTGGTAAGACATGTGAAATGAGGTAAGCCATGCAAGAAAATGCAGCATGGTCGGTAATATAACCGAAGGTGCATAGATTCGTGCCTGTTTCTATCGGCCAATCCTAAGGGTTCATCCTAGGGTCAAGCACGGCTCTGGTACCAACTGAAACGATCCTGCATTCCGCGAAGGGAGTGCCACAGATTAGACGTGTAATAGATGAATGAGTTCATGTCATTACCCAAATCTTAGTCGAATAACAGAGTCATACACGAATATCAGAGTACAAATAGAAGGTTTACATTAATTATTATCAACGCCACGCAGGGCGAAACATGCCCACACACAGCATCTGGAACAGCATCTCGTAGACAGCAGCGGAAACTAGGACTCCTCGCACCAAGCTTGAGCGCAGGGCGAACCCCTACTCCTCCCAGTTGTCCTCCTCGTCGTACTCGGGCTCCGAGCCTGCCAAAAATTTATCAATACACTTGGTACTGGCCACGCATCTCCCACCCTATGATGCATCTGCTAACCTATCTTTGGTTGTGTTTTCCTAAGTGAGTAATCAATATATTAATAATATAAGTTTGTCAAATTTTAACCCATCTCATTCACATATCTCATCACCACATCACATCTCATCTCACTCTCTCATCGGCACGGGCGACTCCCTCTCGTCCATGTCTCAACGGCTAAGGCTGGATCACACACTGAATTCCCAGGGAAGGTAGGACTCCTCTCA
Source organism: Saccharum spontaneum (assembly GCA_022457205.1). Classification (NCBI taxonomy): domain Eukaryota; kingdom Viridiplantae; phylum Streptophyta; class Magnoliopsida; order Poales; family Poaceae; genus Saccharum; species Saccharum spontaneum. Next base: position 15,650,466 of record CM039598.1, on the reverse strand, counting down.
TCTAGTCAAGTGAAGTTGTACTTAGGAAAGGTCCATAGCCGAAAGGTTCGGCATATGTATCGATTGATCAACCAGAAACTTTGCAGAGGTTTACACATCCCACAAGATAGCTATCCTCGATGATGCCTCGTCTAAGCTGATTCCGGGCCGCCTACCGACCAGAAATGGTACCACCCTATCACTTAGAACTAGGGCCGTATCGGAGTACCACCGACATGCTGAGACTGTGAGCCGTAGTACTTGGCCCCTGAGTACTACGCTGTCTTGGGAGGGTGTGGGTCCTCGTGCCCATACCTCCCTACACTATCCGCTAACCTCTCAATAGTAGTGGCACCGCACCAGCAAGTCGAACGTCCGTCTCCTCCCCACAGAAGCGAGTGGGTGTGCAAGGATTTCCTAAGACCCGGTCCATAGGCGTGTCAGTCCTTAGGGTGACTAAGCATGACATCTTCACAAGGGGAAACCGTTTTTCGCTCAACGGAACACCCGACACCCCGTGCCATCACAACACCTCCCATCCCGAGGCTTCATCCCACGAAGACACTCCACCCCGGGACCTCTCCCTGTCACATGTACCCGCCACAGGCACCTCACATGGCGAATGCCCAGGTGGCATCCTCCGACATGACTTGTCCTCCCGAATCATCGTAGATCCTGCTCGGTCGACTCGACCCTCACCACACACCCAAGACTCATGCCAAGATCTCTCCAGATTTATTATCAGGTTATTATCAGGTTTACGACACCTCATGCCTGTTGGGCATTCTTAACGTCATTACCAAAAGTAGACTTAGTTTTCTAATTCTGATAACGGCGCCAAAAATGCCGAACCTATCCCTCATGCCACTTAAGCCAAGTTGTCATCCCCAGCATGACATGAGAGACGCGGTATTGAAATATGCAACTGCTCTTCTAAATAAATAATAAATAAGATCTGCAAGCGCACAGATTAATACCGATGTAGCATTTTAACCGGGAAGTATTCCAGGTATCGTTATTTATATTTTTACCACTGGGAAGGGATTACTAACATCAATGTTGATTATGGAATGGAATATAGGAATGAGTATCAATCATTGCATGTATAAGAGAGAGCATTCATCTATCTCTTGCATACATGGGTAAGTGTCACATAAAATATAGATAAAGTATGAATGGTGACAAAGATAATTAATCTGATCAGCTAGCCACATATAATAATGATAAGCACCTCAACAGATATTCTAGCAAGTCATTAGCATGGTATTAGGACGAACTACAAGGATATTTCCTAAGTTATTCTTAACTATAAAGTCTAGCATATCATAGTTAGTGCAAGTACACTTGGCAATCATTGCGAGAAAGGACTACGCCCATGCATAGTGATATTATCAAGGAAGATGAGAAACATAGCAATCACTCCCCCGTAATAATGTTGCTCTGCCTGCCTTACACACGGGAGGGGGACTATATAAGAACCAACGAAGCTGTCACCATCGCGGACCACCCCACGATCCGACATATAAGGTGCAATCGCAGATAAATATGGTCTAAGCACCACGCCTACACAATATTTATCATTTACCCATGGATCCGATGGATAAATGCTATACGATCCTAAACATGTATATAATTCCAATCTAACTAAGCCAAGCGTATAACTACGATAAACTAAGAACAATATAATTGCAAACATAAACAAGTAGAGCATAGTCATAATCAATATATTGAAATAGAACAAAGTTGTATTCATAATATTGAAGAATAAAGATGAACAATGAAGAACAGTAGAGGAATTACTAAGAATCCTCTTGACAGATCCGGAAATCAATCGAAGATTGACTCCTTCTAGTTCTAATCCTATGTAGCTATGCTATACTAGAGATCTAGTTGATGTGGTGGCTCTAGGGCTTGATCAGAGACTCTCCTCCTGAGATTAGGGTTTGAGGAATTGAGAATGAGGGAGTGCCTCCTCCAGGGGCCAGGGGTCCTGCTTATATAGCCCCCTCAAGTGAACGTGGGCCGTCGGATCAAACCGACATTAATCGCATGGTTTTCCTTGATCCCTTAGGTCGGTGGAGCATAATCCGCGAGACGGAGCCTGATTGGCTCTCAGGCCAGGGCGGGCGCCCTAGGGGGCAGGGCGGGCGCCCTACCTCCGGGCCCGTTCGGCCTCCCGTTCGATCTCGTGGCTTTTGGAGTCTTCTAGATGATAGAAAATCGGTGAACACGTTATTATCTCTATGTAAACCCGACGTGTGGGCCTTTCCTCCGTATTTTCTGATAACCCCCTGCAGAAACAGATAAACACCAAAACTCGTGGAATTCTGTCAGATAAAACCCTAAGTCTAGGTGTTGGTTGCATTTGGATCCTTTTCTTTATTTATTTAATAACTATATTTGGTACTTAAGGACCGTCAACAAACTCCCCCAAGCTTACCTCTTGCTCGTCCCTGAGCAAGGATAGACTCATTATGGATCAGAAGTTGCTGCAACGCCTTTGAACGTTGACGGTACATATGCTTTTAAATAAGGTCTCATCCCTGAGTTAGAGTAAACTATCAAGACTTAAAACTTACTCATTTTTCCTTTCACCATAGGGCTTGCAACCGTCACCTGCATCTTGAGTGGTTAAAAGATAGAACGGTCTAGTCAAACGCCATGTCTCTTATTCTTGATCAGCTATAGCTCTGGAGTTTTTTGCAAATTTTTCAAATAAAACTCAGAGATTCCTTGTATGACTTTCTCGGGTCTCTCTTTTGTGGTATTTCTGGATCCTTACCAAGGCAGTAATGGTATATGCCTTCTCTCTCAAAGTATGTGGTATTTATGGTATAAGGCGTAGTGACATTGCCTTCTCTCTCACCCTACTCTAATAAGGCTTTGATATCTGGAGCTCATAGGTGGGAGATACAGTATACATACTCATAGAACATTTATTGCATAGTCAAACCATGGATCTAGAGAAACAAGTCAATAAGTCAAATCAAGATGTGCATGTGTGGTGAATGAGTGGTGTATGGTGATAACAAAAGTCTAATGCTCTTTTTGAGGGAATACATACCTTTCTTACTTTTTGAAACTTTTGAGGGGAATGAGATGCTCTATTTATTTTTTTTCTCTTAGGTGGGTATCTTGTACCCCTAATTCTACTGTCGAACACTTGTCCATTTTTACCTCTCGTCTCACTTTTTCTTTCTTCGAGGTTCCGAGCACTTGCTCCTTTTTATTTCCTCGTTTTTATATTTTTTATTTTTTTTAGAGCAATCTCCCTCTTTTGAAAATATAGCAAGTGGTAGTAGAAATGACTTGAGCATTAACTTCACGGGGAATAACAGGAATGGGATAATGTTTTTGGCTATTCTCTCCCGGGTCAGGAGTAGAATAATTTTGGGTGAATCTGGAGATGGAAATGAGTGGATATATGTGGATGCGTACTTCCGGAGTAGAAGCAGCATGTATGAGTGAACGTGCAAGTGAATCTTGATTTTAACCACATGACAAGTTCCTAAGGGTCTACACAGCTCGACCACACTCAATGCCCATAAGCAGTAAGTAGTAAAAGTGCGGCTCTTAATCTAACAAGCATGTATATATGGCTGTGGTAGGAATTTAAACTCTCTTCATACAGGAACTCATCATGCAACATTTTAAAGATTTTCAAAGATAAAATTCTCCAGAATTCTAGCATCTCTAGGAAAAGATAAACAGCAGCTCAACCTTCCCATATCATATCCGTTAACAACTTAGACTTCAGATCAAGTTCTCTTCCCACTAGTTCAGGTTTAGAGCCAGTTTTAAATTATAACAGTTATGTCTAAACTAGAGAGAGAATAAATTTGAAAATTAGGCAGAACAACTATTCATCATATCCATGCTAGAGTTTTATTTTCAAGATTCAGTTTAGCATAGCTACTTTATTTATTTATTAAACTAAGCAAATATATATAAACACAAAATATGTATTTGGGTTTTCATGATTATGCATCTTTTTATTTTAATAAAGCATAGGTATAAATGTAGATAAAAATACTTATCGGGATAAATGGGGGTGCTCTCCCCCAAGCTGGATCTTGACGTAATTTCTTCTGATGTAGCTAGCAGGTGCAGAGGTGTATTTGAATGTCGGCAGCCTGACAGCGATTAGGATGTCCTCCATCTGCTAGTCTTCCTGAATTCTGTGGAGCTCAAATAGACAACAAAGCTTCGTGGAACTTGATTAAGCGTTAGCATAAATATCTAGCCTTTATCATGTTTGAGCTTCCTTGATAAATGTCACTCTCTATTTTTATTTTCATTTTTATAGAACAAAAAAAATATATATTATTTTTTTATGCCACCACAGTGAATGTACTTATGGGTTTTATGCCACTCGCATACTCACATGGGGCTTATTGTTTTTAACATTTTTTAAGACAGAATGAACATGATTAACTGAGCAATAATTAAAGGGAAAATGATAACTACCAAGTTTACCTCTTGGCATGGCGTTCGGTGTTTTTAAGTCCTCCGAACAGGACTTCTTTTCTTCTTAGTTGTCCTGGGATTTGGGTGGCGTAGACGGTGGTTCCGGCAGCGCCACCTCTTCTTGTGTAACTGTCTTCACTTTCCATACCCGACTTGGTGCTTCGGTCTCCTGTTGTGTATCCTCGGGCCTTATGACCTCTCCTTCATAGTCTGCCCATACGTCCTTGATGGTTTGCCTCCTTTGGTTACGGTTACGTCGCCTTCTTCTTGTCCTGACCTGCTAAGAATCTTCAACTATATAGTTAGGGTCATTAAAGTAGCGGCGTACCTTCTCAGAGGGGAAATGCATATGGACTTATCCGGTTCCAATGTAGATGATTGCTTTGACGGTGCCTAGGAACGGTCTTCCTAGGATGATGGGTGGATCGTACTCGTCGTCTCCCATGTCAATGACCTGAAAGTCTGTATGGACAAAATGATCGTTAATTTTAACAGGGACATCGGTTACTATACCTTCGACCTTTCGGGATGTCTGATCTGCCATCTGGAGCTGAGTGTATGTTGGTTTTAAGGGCATGGTTCCGTACAAGAGCTGATAGGTGACTGTGGCCATTATGTTGACGCCTGATCCAGTGTCGCAGAGCGCCTTCTAAAAGGAGTATCCATTGATTGAGCACTCAATGCTTGGCATGCCTGGGTCGTCCTTCTTGATTAGGAACGGCGACTTGGGTCGTCGGTCTTGACCTCCTTGAACTGCAGTGACCATCTTAGCTGATTCGGTCCATCCTTGGTTGTTCTTGTTCTGTTTGTTCCTCCTGTTGGTTCTCTTCCTTGGTTCATGTTGGGGTTGCTCTGGGATTTGTGTAATCTTGTTCTTGAAGGAAAACGTCTCCTTCCTCCCCTTGATGTTGAAGTTGATCTTCGCAGCGCTGGCGTAGATGACAGCTCCCGAGGTGTTCAGGAATAGCCTTCCCAGAATAACTGGTGACCTCTCATCGGACCCGGTCTCTATCACCACGAAGTCAGCTGGAGCGTACGAGGTACCAACTCGGATACACATGTTCTTTAATATTCCTTTAGGAAAGCTTAGTGTCCGATCTGCAAGCTGCAAACACATAGTTGTTTCTGATAAAGGATATGTAAAGAATTTTTCATAGAGTACCCTGGGCATAATGTTGACGCTGGAGCCAAAGTCACAGAGTGCTTCTGGGAAGTCCACCATACCGATGGAGATCGGGATGACGGGGCGTCCTGGATCGCCTCTCTTGACTGGCAGAAGGTCATTATGTACTTCGACAGCGGGATTACTCCAATAGTTACCTGCATCAAACATGTCTACAAGATTTGCAGATTCTAATCCTTCCGGTTGTGATAGTATACCGGGGTTAGTAGCAGGAACAGCAGCAGCTATTTGATTTAACTGAGATTCAATCATTTTATTAAAGCTAATTTGGTTTTTGATGGCAGTAGAGAAATTATCCATTCTATTATTTATGTTTTCTAGTATTTTATCATTGGATGCCAATTTCTTAGACAAGTTATCCATTAGCTTTCCTTGATTAGACACTAACTCTCTCAGGGGTGGAAAATTATTATTGTTGTTGTAAGAGTTATTACCTTGATAATTACCTGAGTAGTTACCTGAGTAGTTAGGCCTCTGTTGATTCCAACCTTGATTTTATTGAGGACGGTTGTAGTTGTTGTTGTTGTTGATGTACCTTGCATCCTCAAGCATCTCAAGGCAGTGATTGCCTGAGTGTCCAGTATCTCCACATTCCTCACAAGTCATGTGAGAGTCGTAGACGTTCATGACTTCTCTTTTGTCTCCAGCTTTGTCATCGAGCTTTTTCATGAGTAGGTCTAACTTTGCAGACAGCATGTCTACCTCCTTGAGCTGGTGCATACCTCCACCCTTCTTGCGTGTTTGGATCCTCTCTTCGTTCCAACCTTGGTTGGACGCCATTTTCTCCACAAGGGCTGTAGCTTGTGGTATGGTGAGTGATAGAAATGCGCCTCCAGCTGCAGCATCCATGGTCTCACGAGCACTAGTGATGAGCCCATGATAGAAAGTCTGCATAAGTAGCCAGCTCTCCATTCCATGATGGGGACATTCTAGGATGTAATCTTGAAAGCGCTCCCATGCTTCTGGAACGGATTCATCATGTTGTTGCTGAAAACTTGTAATCTTCCCACGGAGAGCATTGGTCTTGCCCATGGGAAAGAACTTAGCCAGAAAGTTCGTAGAGCAGAGTGCCCACGTAGTGTTCTTATCCTTCGTCGCGTAGAACCACTGCTTCGCTCTCCCCAATAGTGAGAATGGGAAAAGGTGAAGTAGTATGGCGTCTCTGGGAACATCTAATAAAGTGAATGTGCTGCAAATCTCCAGGAAGTGTTGGAGATGAGCACTTGCATCTTCGTGCGGCTTCCCACAAAACTGGTTGGCTTGTACCATGTTGATGAGCCCTGGCTTGAGCTCAAAGTTCTTGTCGATGGCCGCGGCAGGTCCAGTGCGGATATTGTCCATAGTGGGAGCTGAGAACTCGCGGATCGTCTTGTTCGCCATGGCTGCGAACTCTGTTGACAAATTCCGGATGAAACTTCGGCGGTCTTCTGGATTGGATGAAGTGTTGCGTCGAAGTGTTGACTTCTAGAGCTTGGCTCTTGCCCCTCTGATTAATGCTTCGGGGTTGTCAACAAAATTTTCTGGAAGATGTCCTCTATTCATACATCACCCTGCAAAACAATAAGAATGGAAAAAATACAGGGGTAAATCTGTATGGGAGAATTGATGATCTCAATCACTTAATGATGCGAATGATGACTTAATTCTGTATTCATTCCTTGTTAGTAAATCAACCTTCCCCGGCAACGGCGCCAAAAATGCTTGTTGGGCATTCTTAACGTCATTACCAAAAGTAGACTTAGTTTTCTAATTCTGATAACGGCGCCAAAAATGTCGAACCTATCCCTCATGCCACTTAAGCCAAGTTGTCATCCCCAGCATGACATGAGAGACACGGTATTGAAATATGCAACTGCTCTTCTAAATAAATAATAAATAAGATCTGCAAGCACACAGATTAATACCGATGTAGCATTTTAACCGGGAAGTATTCCAGGTATCGTTATTTATATTTTTACCACTGAGAAGGGATTACTAACATCAATGTTGATTATGGAATGGAATATAGGAATGAGTATCAATCATTGCATGTATAAGAGAGAGCATTCATCTATCTCTTGCATACAGGGGTAAGTGTCACATAAAATATAGATAAAGTATGAATGGTGACAAAGATAATTAATCTGATCAGCTAGCCACATATAATAATGATAAGCACCTCAACAGATATTCTAGCAAGTCATTAGCATGGTATTAGGACGAACTACAAGGATATTTCCTAAGTTATTCTTAACTATAAAGTCTAGCATATCATAGTTAGTGCAAGTACACTTGGCAATCATTGCGAGAAAGGACTACGCCCATGCATAGTGATATTATCAAGGAAGATGAGAAACATAGCAATCACTCCCCCGTAATAATGTTGCTCTGCCTGCCTTACACACGGGAGGGGGACTATATAAGAACCAACGAAGCTGTCACCATCGCGGACCACCCCACGATCCGACATATAAGGTGCAATCGCAGATAAATATGGTCTAAGCACCACGCCTACACAATATTTATCATTTACCCATGGATCCGATGGATAAATGCTATACGATCCTAAACATGTATATAATTCCAATCTAACTAAGCCAAGCGTATAACTACGATAAACTAAGAACAATATAATTGCAAACATAAACAAGTAGAGCATAGTCATAATCAATATATTGAAATAGAACAAAGTTGTATTCATAATATTGAAGAACAAAGATGAACAATGAAGAACAGTAGAGGAATTACCAAGAATCCTCTTGACAGATCCGGAAACCAATCGAAGATTGACTCCTTCTAGTTCTAATCCTATGTAGCTATGCTATACTAGAGATCTAGTTGATGTGGTGGCTCTAGGGCTTGATCAGAGACTCTCCTCCTGAGATTAGGGTTTGAGGAATTGAGAATGAGGGAGTGCCTCCTCCAGGGCCAGGGGTCCTGCTTATATAGCCCCCTCAAGTGAACGTGGGCCGTCGGATCAAACCGACATTAATCGCACGGTTTTCCTTGATCCCTTAGGTCGGTGGAGCATAATCCGCGAGACGGAGCCTGATTGGCTCTCAGGCCAGGGCGGGCGCCCTGCCTCCGGGCCCATTCGGCCTCCCGTTCGATCTCGTGGCTTCTGGAGTCTTCTAGATGACAGAAAATCGGTGAACACGTTATTATCTCTATGTAAACCCGACGTGTGGGCCTTTCCTCCGTATTTTCTGATAACCCCCTGCAGAAACAGACAAACACCAAAACTCATGGAATTCTGTCAGATAAAACCCTAAGTCTAGGTGTTGGTTGCATTTGGATCCTTTTCTTTATTTATTTAATAACTATATTTGGTACTTAAGGACCGTCAACAGTGCCTTATCTCAAACGCCTCTCACTCACTAGCATCACATCACAGATATAATGCGAGTAAGAGTAAAGCAGTAAGTAACGAGTGATAAGGCAGCATCTAGTCTAACAACAGGGTGAGCAGGTGTAAGGTTGCAACAAGGTAAGTGGCTCAAAAGCAGTAAACTACCATGCAACCTATCAGTAATATTATTGCATAAAAGTAAAGCACTAGCAATTCTAAGTACTTGCAATGCATAATAGGATCTACGAATGGGTGGGGCGTGGCACCTGGCAGGTCGTCACCCAAGTCATCGGTGTAGTCGGGGTCGAACTCCTCAGTCGGTGGCTCCTCCGGGTCTGTAAAACGTGACATACGGCCGCATCAGCGGCTCCTATAGAGGTGCACAAAGAAGCAACTAAAAACTGAAAGATCCAAAAGCACTCAAACATAGGCCTATGACGTAGAGCTCATTTTTAGAAAAATTTGGACTCTGGTTTGGCATTTTTCTGAGCTACGGTTAATTAGTTATGACTTTTTGAAGATTAAATCATTTTATGAAAAAGAAAAAGAGCTGGTTTAATTCTAGGCTGACACGTGGCAGGCCGTGACTGGCGCGGTGAACAGTGTCACTGACACGTGGGTCTGGCCTTCGGTGAGACTGACAGGTGGGCCCTAGTCAACGTTGACCGTTCAACGGTCAACTGTTGACCGGGCCCAAACTGGGCTTAGGTGGGCCGGGTTAGGGCTTGGACATGGGCTAGGTTGGGCCGGCCCGACCCGGACACGTGGCGAGCCACGGTGATGCCACGTCACCGCCTCGGTTTCTAAATGGGCTTCGGTCTACGCAGGGTGGTCTACGGTGGACTTGGGGTTGCGGTCCTATAGACCGATGGCTCAGCTCATGGTGGACCAGGTCCATCTTCCCACCTCCTCTCTTCGGTTCACAGTGAACCCAATTCACGGACCGGTATGCCTGGTCCATCCTTTTCCCCTCTCCTCTGTTTTTCACTGCACGGTGGTCGCCGATGGCGAGCTCGTCCTGTGGACTCTACGGCGGCTTGGCTCGGCCGCTTAGGGGCTCCTACGTGTTCGTGGCCACGGAAGGGGCACAAGGGCGAGGTCGAGGTGACGTGTTAGGGGCTCCAGCTGGTCCTCCCGCGGTGGTGGCGGCTCAGCAGCTCCATCCGGGCAGGACACGACCGGTCGTGTCCTCGGGGTCTCCCCTCCCTTGGTGTGCGCACGGCGTGACCCCCCAGAGGTGAACCGGGCAACGCCACCTCCCCAACCTCTACTGGTGCCGACCGGTGAAAATGGCTCGGCTAGGGCGGCGCTCATGGCGTCGGCGTGCACGGGCGAGGGAGACGGAATGGTGTTTACTGATGGGCGTGGGGCAGACGGGATGTTGTGGCTATGTCGAGGTGATGCCGTGGAGAGTCGGAGCAGGCAGGTAGGCAGTGGCGATGCCTCTGGCGGTGTCATCCCCTCCAACTCCGGCAACCTCCCTATGGCGGCACGCGGCGACTTCTTCCTCCCCTCTTCCCTTCTCCCCCTGCTTCTCTTTCTCTGGGCTGGTGTGGATAGAACGAGGCCACCGTGTGGCGGCGGGTGGATGGAAGGGGCCAGCGCTCCTGGCACCTCCCCCCTTATATATCCAACGGCGGCCATGAGAGCGGTGAACGGTGGGATCGCAGGCAGGTGCACGCGAAGGGCTAGGATGCGTGGTGGCTTAGGGTTTCAAGGCCTTGGCGCGATGCGGCTACGTGCGGCGCTCGCCAAGGCGAACACGCCAGTCAAAAGGCAAGCAAGGGCGGCGTCAGCACGGCGGGGCCGCAGCGCCTTGCGTCAGCCCGGCAAGCGCGGTGCGGAGCAGTGCGAGGCGTAGATCGCTCCCGTGGCGCCCATCCGTGCCCGCCCTCACCAACGGCTCAACCATCAATGGCTAGGAGCAGGGATGCCCCTGGGATCCCCTGCCGGCGCTGTGCTCTGCTCGGAGCACGAAAAGCAGAGGAGGCGAATGGGTTGAGGTGGGGGATGACATGTGGGGTCCGCGCGTCAGCGTTAGCAAATTGCGCTTGCGTCAGCTTCACGTGACGACGCAGAGTGAGCGGGTGAAACGGCCGGGCGGCTTGGTGCTTGGGCCGGGCGAGCTGCGTGGGCCAGCCGAAGGTGAGCGGGCCGCAGTCACGTGGTGGAGCGGCCTGGCATGCCATTGCCTGGCTGGGCTAGCTCGGTGCCATAGGCCGAAAGGCCCCTTCCCCTTCTCTATTTTATTGCTAGAATTTTTCTATTTATCTAACCTCCATTTCTATTTAACCCAAGCCTCCTATATGTGTATACTCAAGTGCCAAGTGTGTATACACCCTTAGGGGTGGTCCACTAGGGGTCTAGGGTGGTAGGGTCCACATCCAAGGGATGGCACAAGAAGGTTAATTAATTAATTCACAATTAATTAATTAGCAAGATTAATTTAAAAGCAAAACAAGTTGTTGATTTTATTAACAATACATAAATCAAGAGAGAGCCAACTCACAAGTTAATTATTAGATGCATATGCTCGCTAAGCTAATTAGGTGCTACTTGTGCAACTAAATGGGGATTTTCCTACATGTCACTCACCGATCTTGGGCATGTTTGCGAAAAAAAATTTCAGTTGTGATTTTTGGGTTTTCGAAAAACTGGATGTTATAGGCATCCGGAAAATGGGAACAATATAATCAGTGGTGATGCTTAGCTCAAAAAGCATATTACCAACTATTATAAGAACCTGTTTGGTCCATCGGAGAACCCTCATATTGTGCTTGATGAGTCACAAATTGAGGACATTCCCTAGGTATCTGCACTGGAAAAATGAGTACTTGACAGATGATTTTCAGAATCTAAGGTGAGGGCTACAATCTTCCAAATGGAGCACAACAAGGCACCTGGCCCGGATGGTTTTCCACCAGAGTATTATCAGGTCTTCTGGAATTTAATAAAAGATGATCTAATGGCTCTATTTACGGAATTTCATCAGGGATCCTTGCCACTAAAAAGCCTAAACTTTGGAACCATAATTTTGTTACCCAAAAAGAAGGATGTGAAAGTGATTCAACAATACAGACCAATCTGTTTGTTGAATGTCTCTTTCAAGATCTTCACCAAAGTTGCAACCAATAGACTATCTACAGTAGCCCAAAAAGATTATTAGGCCAGCACAAATAGCCTTTCTCTCATGTAGAAATATTATGGAGGGCACATTAATACTCCTTGAGATGATACATGAACTCCATTCGAAAAAAAACAGGATGGGATTATTTTTAAAATTGATTTTAAAACGCATATGATAAGGTAAAATGGAGTTTTCTACGACAAACTCTAAGGATGAAAGTGGTTTCACAAAAATGGTGCACATGGGTGCAACAGTTCATGCAAGGTGGAAATGTTAATATTAAGGTTAATGACCAACTAGGTTGCTACTTCCAAACAAAAAAAGGTTTACGACAGGGTGACCCAATGTCGCTGATACTATTTAATATAGTGGCGGACATGCTAGCCATACTGATGGGGTAGAAGGGGTTATCCCTCATCTTCTTCAAGATGGCCTGTCTATTCTCTAGTACGCGGATGACACGGTGATTTTTATGAGCCATGATGTTGAGAAGGCAATAAATATGAAACTAATACTTAGTACTTTCGAGCAACTATCGGGGCTTAAAATAAACTTTCACAAAAGTGAAATCTTTTGTTTTGGTAAAGCAAAAGACCATGAGGTGTTTTATTCGCAGCTATTCGGATGTGAGATTGGGAAATACCCCTTTTGCTACCTTGCTTACCTATGAACACTAGAAAACTAAGCAATAAAGACTGGCAGACGATTGAGAACAGAATTGAAAAGAGGCTCAGCGGGTGAAAAGGGAAAATGCTTTCGGTAGGAGGCCGTTTAGTCTTAATAAACTTGGTGCTATCTAGTTTACCGATGTTTATGATGTTATTTTTCGAACTCCCAAGAGGAGTGTTAGAAAAAATTGACTGTTTTAGATCAAGATTCTATTGGCAGAATGACCAACACAAGCGCAAATATAGATTAGCTAAATGGGAAATTTTGTGTCAACCAAAAATTCAAGGTGGCTTAGGTATACGGAATCTAGATATACAAAACAAATGTTTGTTGAGTAAATGGCTTTTTAAATTGTTAAATGAGGATGGCATGTGGCAGGAACTTTTGAGGAATAAATACATAAAAGATAAGACTTTAGGGAGTTGTGTCAAAAAAACCAATAGATTCTCATTTCTGGAAAAGCTTGATCAATGTTAAAGACACTTTTATGGGTTTTGGTTCATTTAAGGTGAAAGACGGGTCGCAAGCCCGGTTCTGGGTAGACACTTGGTTGAGAAACCAACCACTTAAAGATAAATTTCCCGCGTTCTTCAATATAGTGGGAAGAAAACAAGATTCTATGGCAAAAGTACTTAGCTCAATCCCACTGAACATTTCTTTTCGCTAAAACTTAGTGGGTACAAACTTAAGGGATTGGTATAGAATTGTTGCCTCTTTACATGATGTGAACTTACAGGAGGAAAAGGATGCTTTTGTTTGGGCGCTACATTCATCAGGAAGTTTTTCAGTCAAATCCATGTATGCTGCGTTGATTAACAATGGGGTTAGAGTGTCACAGGACATATGGTAAATTAAAATTCCTACGAGAATAAAAATATTTTTGTGGTACCTAAAAAAAGGTGTAACCTTAACTAAAGACAACCTTGCCCGATGAAATTAGAATGGTGACATGAGGTGTAGCTTTTTGCCACTCTCCAGAAACTATTCAACACCTTTATTTGGATTGTTTATATGCCAAATTCTTGTGGCGCGCTGTACATTTAATGTTTGGGATATCGCCCCCCCCCCCCAAAGTATAGATGACTTATTTAACAGGTGGTCCTAGACGGGTGGTAACAAACAGCAGCATCAGCTTTATGTTGGGTAGTCTGGATAACAAAAAAACGAGGTGGTTTTTGACAAATGTAGACCAAAATCTTTTTTGCAGGTTCTTTTCAGGGGAACCCACTGGCTCTGTCAATGGGCAAGACTACAGCGGCATGATGATCCATGGGACCAGTTGATCCTTGTAGGGCAACATCTAGAGACGTCGGCCTTACATTTCTTTGGCTCCAATGGGTGGTTGTCAACTAGGTCTATTGGTCTCGTTTAGTCGAGACTTTACTTTTGTTTATTCGTGTGGATGGCTGTAAGTTGGAGAACGTTACAGCTCGCATGCTGGTCTACGGGCCGAACTTTGTAATAATTGGCCTGATTCTATCGGTTGGTAGATGAAGCCGGATATGAACTATCCTTTATCTAAAAAAAATCTATCACCTAAACAGCTTTGTTCATTCATTCTGATCTTTGTAATGGCTTGTAGACGATGACGGTAGCAGAGGTCAGAGCTGAAATGGACATTATACTTCAGTGGCTTGTGCCAGTTGCAGAATCCACAACGTACTTTATGCTCTATTTAATTAATGGGTGCTATATACACCTGAAATACCACTGCAAATGACTTTCTTAGAGTTCTAGTATTGCCTCAAACCATCCTTATTTTTTTTAACCGATGAGCTTTTTCTCCCCATTCCTATGCATAGTATATACAGGAATACTGCGGGCGCCGGGTTCGAACCCGGGGTGGCAAGCGCCGGCTTTTGGCTCGTGCTGCTTGACCAAACGAGCCTCAAACCATCCTTATAACAGAGTGAGTGCTATGTACATCTTCTATGTGGACAGATTGTACTACAAGAATGGGGCATTCGGTGAATGGATGAACATGTGCGTGAAGACAACCCTCATCCCTCATATGGTTATGCAATGTTTGCAAGATAAGTTTTTTGTTCTTAGACACTGATTGCCGATGATTTCCTGTATCAGGGTGATGCCAGAGGATATAGTTGTCGAGGAACCATACTGGCCTGGAGAAGAACTTCAGACCATCGCTGATGCCTTTGCCATTCAAAGGCATGTGGTGAACAAGATAGAGACATTGTACCACGCTGATAAGCAGAGGACTTAAGGTTACATACTGGACCTAATTCAAGGCCTGCATCGTCTTGTTTGCTAGTCAGACTTGCTATGTCTGAACAAGACCTTCCATTTTCCTTGGATATGTATTGACCAAATTTTTTTTTTTGAGTGAACTGGAGGGGCCGAAGCCCCTGCAGGGATTTTATTGAAAAAACAGTTTACAACAAAAATCAACATGGAGCGCTGAGAGTGCGCTCAGGAAACAAAGAAGGATACAAAAAAATAGAACAAATGCTACTCTCTATTACAGATTTTGAATCCATTGATCATAATGTGCAGAGAGACCATCTTTGACTCGCAGAGCCACCAGCTGAACTTCTTTGATGAATAAGGCCTTGCAATCTTGTAAAGATAACTGATTACTATTAAAAATAAGTTCATTCCTGGCTTTCCATATCGTCCAACTCATTAGAATTACGGCAACCATGAAGAATTGACTGCATATCTGATCCTTGATGGTTTGTATATTTCTGAATGTTCCATCATTTTGTACTGTGTTTATATTGAGGAGGCCCCAGCATTGCTGTGCAAAAGGACAGTGCCAGAATAGATGGTCCACCGTTTCCTCCACCGGCGTCAAGCAGAATTCACAATTGAAGGATTCCAGGTCCATATGTTTTCTTCTGAGTATGTTCCTTGTGCTTAACCTGTCATTTATCAGTAACCAACAGAATACCTTATGTTTTGGTTGACAGGGTGACTTCCAAAGCCATTTGTAGGCTGGGTCAATATCTTGGTGTCCCAATAACCTTCTATAAGTCTTTCCAGATCTGTATTTCAAAGTGCCTCCTGAGTACAGCCAAATATCCTTGCTGTGCTCCTCCAAGATTGTGTTTTCCATTATCTACTGAATAGCTGTTAGCTGGTCAAAGGCCACTTGTGATAGTGGTAAACTGAACATTTCAGTGATATCATTATGATTGAAAGCTTTCTTGACTATCATATTTTTGTTTTTTGCAAATGAGTAAGCCTGTGGGAATTTCTGTTCTAGCGCTTGTGATGCCCAAGTGTCCTTCCAGAAGAGACAAGAGGCTCCATTCTTTATCTTTACAGTGGTCATTTCTTTGAACAAGGGAAGCACCTTTAAAACATCTCTCCACCAGAAGGAGCCTTTATTCACAGTTCCAGGTAGTTTATCATTTCTGTAGTATTTTTCCCATATCAGGTTCACCCATGGGATCTCCCTTCCATTATAGAACTTGTCCAAGTTTTTCATCAGCAGTGCTTGATTCTGTAGCTCTATGTTGATTATACCAAGCCCTCCTTCATCTTTGGTTTTGCATACCAT
Organism: Saccharum spontaneum; assembly: GCA_022457205.1. Lineage (NCBI taxonomy): Eukaryota > Viridiplantae > Streptophyta > Magnoliopsida > Poales > Poaceae > Saccharum > Saccharum spontaneum. The sequence continues at coordinate 15,634,190 of CM039598.1, read as the reverse complement.
CTTCCAGGCTGCTTTGGGCTTGTTTTGTCCATTTATGTCACTACATCTCCAAAGGCAATTCTTTCTAAATTTGTCAATTTGTTCTATGACAGCTTTAGGTAGCTCAAGTGTGCACATATAGTATGTTGGCATAGCTGAGAACATTGCATTGGTTATTTGAAGTCTACCAGCCTGATTAAGCATAGAGGAGACCCCTCCAAGTCTTCTTTCACATTTGCTTACTAGAGGCAGGAAGTCGACAATTTTGGGCTTTGTTGTCCCCAAAGGTAAGCCAAGGTAGGTGAATGGTAGAGTACCTTTTGAGCAGCCAAAGGTTTTAGCCAACAGATCTAACCTTTGATCAGAGATGTTTATTGGTATCATCATGGACTTACTGTAATTCACCTTTAGTCTAGTGGATTCAGAGAAGTTGTGAAGGATTGTCTTGAGGAAGAAAAGCTGCCTGGGATCCCCTTCCAGAATAATTAGAGTGTCATCTGCATACTGTACTATTGGAAAGTTGGTGTCACTTTGCATTGGGATGGGCAAACTCAGCAAACCCATGTTTTTGGCCTTGTTTATCAACACTTGCAAAAAGTCAGCAGCCAGTACAAAGAGCAGTGGTGATAGCGGGTCACCTTGTCTTACCCCTCTTTTACATTGGAATCTTTTCCCAGGTACCCCATTTAAAAAGACTGAGGAGGTGCCTGAGTTGAGTATAGATTTAATCCATGTAACCCATTTGTGCCCAAACCCATGTGCTTCAAGAATTGTTATGATGGCTTGGTGCTCCATTTTGTCAAAAGCCTTTTCAAAGTCTAGTTTTAGGATGACTACTTCTTTTTTTGATTTGTGGCAGAGGTGGATGTACTCAAAAGCCCATGCTAAACAGTCTTGTATTGTTCTTGACCTTATGAATCCATACTGATTTCTGTGTACCAGGGAAGTGATCGCTGTTTGTAGTCTGTTGGCCAGAATCTTGGTCAGTAACTTAATTGTGGAGTTGAGCAGGGATATAGGTCTATAATCATTGACAAATCTTGCATTATCTATCTTAGGGATAAGAGTGATGAAGGAGGCATTTATGCTTTGTAGACTACAATTGTGATCATAAAAATTCTCACAAAGCTTGTAAAAGTCATCCTTGATCACTGCCCAGGAAGCCTTAATGAATTCATTGTTGAACCCATCTGGCCCTGGGGACTTGTTTGGGAGAGATCTGATTATGGCATCAATTTCGTCTCTGGTAAAGGGTGTCTCTAGGTACTCTAAATCTGTGTTTGGCTGGATTAAGTCAACCGGGTTGATTGTGAAGCCAGAAAAATCGGTAAGTCCCATCCTTTCTTTGAATTCCTGCCATAGCATCATTTCTTTATCTCTGTGCTCTGTTGCAATTGTCCCTTGTCTAGATTCCAGCTGACTGATGAGTTTCCCCCTGCTTTTCAAAATTGCATTTGCATGAAAAAAAATGTGTTCCTGCATCCCCCAATTGAACCCATTTAACATTGCCTCTTTGTTTCCAATAAATTCTTTGTTTTTCCAGCAGATCAAGGAGGTGTTTTTCCAGTATTTTGTGGAAATTCCACTCAGCTAGACTTAGGTCTCTGTGATCAGCTATAACCTCTAGAAAAAGGATAATGATTCTGACATTGGCAATGATAGTCTTTAGGTTTTGCATAGAGGCTTGCCATTCTCTTAGGTTTTTCCTTAGGAATTTTAATTTGGCTGTGATCCTCTTAGCAGCATCCTCAATATTGGGGGAATTTCCCCAGCTCTGTGTAAGAGTATTCTGATAATCTTGATGCTTCAGCCAGTAATTTTCAAATCTAAACACTTTATTTCTTGGGATCATAGTGGAGATGCTGACTACACATGGACAATGATCAGAAGGGATCATGTCTAGTGCATTTACAGATGTGTTGGGATAGGAGATAGCCCAACCGCCGGAAGTGAAGACCCAGTCAAGTTTCTGTAATAGGGGTGCTGGCTGCATGTTGGACCAAGTATACTTTCTGCCCTGTAACACTATTTCAATGATTCCTAGCTGGCTTATGGCCTCATTGAATTTGAAGATTTTATTGATATCCCCTCCTGGCTTGTTTCTATCCTCCAATTTTCTTATCAGATTGAAATCTCCTAGTACCAGCCAATCAGTTTCTGGGGTGATCTGAATATTTTGGAACCAGTCAAGAAATGCACCCTTTCCTTCAGGCGTGCATGAGGCATAAATACAAGTGAGAGTCCATTTAGTGTAATTATGCCTAGAGCAAAACTCCAAAGTTAGGGAGTAGTTATTGTGGGATAATCTGATGGCATCAAATATATTACCTTTCCAGGCAACTAGAATCCCTCCAGAGGCTCCAACAGATGGCAGGAAGTCAAAGCAATCGAAAACTGCAGGGCATATTTTTCTTAAGAATGGTGCATCAAAGATTTCTTTCTTTGTCTCTTGTAGGCAAATAATATCACATTGTGCCTCAACAATCTTATTTCTGACTGAATCCCATTTCCATGAGGAATTAATTCCTCTCACATTCCAGGTGAGAACTTTTCAGCTTCTAATTTGATTCAGATTCATTTAAAAGACATATGACATAGCATTCGGATACAGACAAATGCATAGCATTTTCCACTGGCTAGGATGGCTGATTCTGACATAAAACTTGGTCCCTAAAAGGTAACAACTTACAGAGTTTAATGACTGACACATGTTTTCTGTCATCAAATTTGTTACAAGCAAAATATCCCTTGACCTGAACATATTCATATTCTAACATGGTCCTAAAGGAGCACTTCCATCTCCCTCGCTGCCATCAGCAGCGCTCGTCTTGGTGTCTTTGTTAGCTTTGGCCACCTTGCTTTTCTTTTTGGCGACAGGTTCTTTCTGTCCCCCTCCTTTTATCAGGCTCTCATCTTCTAGAGCTTCGGGGTCCAGGCTGCAAAACTGTACACCCAAATTTCGTATTACTTTATTGGATAAAGTGGGTGGATTGCAGGAGGTACATTTCTTGCTGGAGCAGCTTGAATTTTTAAAGCCATTACTCCCCTTTTTAACTCTTTCACTTCTTCTTACCTGACTGTCAACCACAGGTGCTAGCCTTTTGGAAGCCTTCCTTTTCTTGTTTCCATCACTTCCTGGAGACACAGCTTCAACAGTCTGCATAAGCATGCCATCCTGTGCAACGACATCGTTGTTTGGGTGTGCTATCTTGTTTCCCCCTGCACAGGTGTTTTCGGGCAAATCAATACAGTGAGCAGCACTGGAGCTAGTAGGACATGCTTTTGGGATAGGAAGAGGCACCATACCAGTAGTATCATCCATTAATGTAGGGGCTCCAAAGACTAAAAACTTCTTTGCCCACTCAAAGTTATCTGCTGACATTAGCATAGTGTTAAAGAAATGTACCCATCTCATAGGGATCTAAACAAGAATGCTTTCAGTATTACCTTGGAGATTGGGGTTCTCCCAGATCCTGAAGTGTTCTGTCTCTTTTTGTGCCTTCTGTTCTCTGAGGATAAGATCCCACTGAGGTTCAGGTACCAATGCCATTCCAATTTGCATATGATTGTTGTTGATATGTGGCTGTTGCACTAGGACCACCTGCTCAAGCTGTTCATTGATAACAGGCTGCACATCTTGTGCATGTTCACCTTCATGGTTAGGTAGGAACTGAGGTATCTCCTACACTACTGGATGTGCAGCACCCTGATCTTGGTCCAACATCTGTCCCTGACCTTGGTCCATCACCTGTTCCTGATTTAGATCATCCTGGTTGATAGGTAGCTGCACTCCTCCATTATGTGCCATTGGAAATCCTTCTTCCTCTGGCCCAACCAACAAGTTTAGATCCAGGTCATCATCCTCTTCTCCCAGGAGCTGATCCATGGGCACTTCTTCTCCCAATAGGTCTTCTAGAGGTGGCAGGGGGAAACCCATGACTTCCATATTGTCATCCTCCTCATTCTGTATCAGGTTCTGCTCTTGAACAGGGTTTGGCTGCTGAGGCTGGGGAATGTGCTCTTCTATGACCTCAGCAATGTCATTAAGCTCTATGTAATCTTGAATGGGGGGATTGATTGGGTTAATGATGACTTCCATGGGGTCCACAGGTGCATTGAGATCAATTCCCACCTCCTGCTGTGCCATTGGTGCCAAATTCAGATCTAGTGCATTCTGGGCCTGTTGCTGGGCTGGGATTTCAGCAGGCCAAGCAGGCCACGGATCCCATGGATTCATTTGCTGGGGTTCCCATGGGTTCACCTGTTGTACCAGATTCTGCTCATTGAGGCCTTGGCCCCCATTTAGGTTCTGTTGTTGCTATCCCATCTGGTGCCCATTCTGCTCTTCTTGCTGTCCATTTTGTCCTTGCTGATCATTTTGACCTTGTCCTTGATTCTGCTCTTGCTCTTGATCTTGCTGCTCAACGGGCTGGCCGAGTCCAAAGAAGTCAAATGGCACAAATGCCCCCATCTCTAATTCGTTTGGCATTGGGTCTTCTTCAGGTGGCTCCTCTCCAAGGTCCTGATGCTGCACTACCTCGCATTGGATAGTCCACGAGTCTCCATTGATATTCATGGAGTCCGAGTAGACTATAAACTGGGGGACTCCTTGAGCACTTGTTACCCTGACCCTAGCCATGATCCTTCTTGGGAAGGCAGTACTCTCTTCCCATAACAACAGCCTCCCAAACTCACTGATAGCGTTGTGGATGTGGCGCTCGCACTTGTAATTGTCAGAGAATCCGAGCATCATCACCCAGCAATCATCATTGAAGTAAACCCGCCTCCAATTTCTTCCTTCATTGTGCTTCACGAAAGAGATATGAACATTTCCATATACCATTGGGCTATCCAAAACCATCTGATCCCTCTCATAAGCATGCTGAAACCGTACGTACGCTTGACCCAAGTGACAGGGGAGGATGTCACGCGGGTTGATACGTCGGCCTATCAAGAACTCTCTTACTATATTTCTCACAGCTCCAAAGTTGAGGACATTACCGGGCAATGGGTCGAAGGAGACGATTGCTAGGTCCTCGTTGGTCGGCGGTGGTCGCATAGGTGCCACCACCCGACACATGAACTCCCTATTAGGAAGATCAACCCAGTGGAAGTTGGGTGGGACGAACGGTCTTGGGTCAGCTCTTTGGTAAGACATTGCCGCCGGCGGAGGTTGCGTGTTGCAGCCTCCCGGCGAAGTGCACTGCCGCGAGGTGGGGTTTTCTGGGGAGTTACCGGGGAGGAAGGTGGAAGGGGAAGAGCCGAGAGAAAGAAGAAGGGTGTCCAGCGGTGTGTTATTTGGTTGCACAGTACTGGGCCTGGGAGGCCGCGTCGCATTAACCTCAGGCTCTTTTCCCCTGGCGGCCCAAGCGGAGAATGAGGGATGTGTCGTTCCCATTTCATTGCCCGAGCCTGGGCTAGACGAAGACGGCCCAGCGGCCGTATGGTTGAGCCAACCAGAGGCCGTCTTTTTACTGTTAGCAGTAAAATGTCGCCTTTCATTACTGCCTCTGGTAACTTGCCGCTCTTCGGTCCTCATTTGAAATCTGCTATTTACAGCAGTGTGTCCCCAGCGAAAACATGCATGGCACCGTATTGGGCATTTGCAATATGCTCTATAAGGCCAGTCTCAATGCTAGTTTCATATCTAGTTTCCAACACATTTATATTTTGGAAACAGTGCAGAAGAGTTTCATCCCTATGAAACTCTCTCTACTCCCACGAAACTCTTATGATCTCTCTCTTCATTAACATGGTGCCATGTCAGCATATTTAATGCTCATGAAACTCCATGAAATCTCCATTGAGACTGGCCTAATGACCCTGCGACAGACAACGCTGACAGAACGGAAGCAAGGGTCTGTCCCCAATGCGATCAAGACGAGATTGCACGGTCGGGCCCTTGACTGGTGCCTTCCCCGAATCAGAAGCGGGTCTGCTGCTTGGCCCACGATCGGAGGCTGAAGGCGCCGGAACACCGCCCGCTTAGACGGGAGCGGGACGGCGTTAGCACCGGTGAGCGGCGGCGATGAACTAAATGGCGCCGAGGCAGAGATATTGTGCATGGCACATGCAGACGGAAGCGGCGGTGAAGACGAGTTGAGCGGGATTGCGTTCGCTCCGGTGAGCAAAGGCGTGGAAGGGTTCTCAGAGGATGATGGAGCCGAAGTCGAATGAACTGGTATTGCATTGGCATTGGTAATCGGCGGCGCGGCATGGTGAGCAGCGGACGGCGGCGCATTAGGGTTTACGCCGACACCAGTGTGAACAAGGGTAAGGCCAGTGGCCATAGAGGTGCCGAAAAGCGGTGGCGACGACTTACTGGTCCCAACAGCGGATTTGGCAGGCCTAGTACGAACCGCATCAGCGAAAGACATGCCCGGGCGGGCGAAAGCAAGAGCACGTCTCGCGGGGCGCGAGGGTGCGTTGCGTTTGGTGGCACATTGCCATGAGCATTCTTCTTCAGACAAGAAATTAGCAAGCTCGCGTCTCCAGTTGGGACCACCATTGCCCCAGAGATGTAGGGTGAGCGAGTAAAGTGAGCATGAGTAAGATCGGAGATTGACAACAAAGAAGTCAATTTGTCTGGAGGAAACGAAGAACTTGAAAGTACGATCAGCGAGCTAGGAAACCCGAAAATTGTCGGCGGTACCCCCAATGGTTGCCTGAAGTATTAGGCTGAACGAGCTAGGATCGAGGCAAAATTTGCATCTCGCAAAAGCAACAACAAGAGCAAAGGACATGGGCGAATGATCTTGAGAAGAAATGGGAAGGCCGAGGATGCGAGCAGCTTCAGCCGCAATTGATTCACCGGGTGCAAAGGAGAGGCCAGGCAACACCGGAAGATCCATGGCGCCACCGGTGTCAGTTGACCACAAACACAGGGCAGCAGAGGGCGACGGGGAAGAAGGCTGCAGACTTACTGAGAGTTCACGTGCAGGCATCGTGAGGCACCTCTATTTCTTTGCATTTCGCCTCCGACAACTTCTCCTCCGACTCGGCCATGGCTATGGCCATCCTCCTCGCCGGGGTCGCGGGCGCTCCTCAAAGCCGGTCGCGGAGGCGGCGCGCCGGTGGTGCCGTGTGTTGAATTAGAATTTAGATTAACAAGATCTTAACTTAGCCTAAACATGATCACTAACTCATCTTAATGCGGAAATTAATCTCAGATACTAACCAGAGCCTATTGACGCCATCTGTGTCGCTGGAGATGTGATGAAGTTGATGTAGATGAAGTAGATCTTAGTCTTCACCAGATCGGGGCTTGATGCTCCTAGTTGGCGAAGAACGTGATGAAGATCTAGAAATACCTGGATGGACGTGGGTAGACGGCCTTCCTGAACCCTCCAGCGCCTAAGTGATCGGTTATGTGAAAAGTCATATGGAAGAGATCGTCATGACGCCAGAGGCGTCTCTCTTATTTATAATCACGCTGTGGGCCAGGGGGCCGAACCCTTGGAATTCTAAGGGTTGCCGCCGATCATGGCAGTTCTTATTTAGTTAGAAATAAATAATGAGTGGGTGGACCATTAAGCTTAACGCTTAATTAATCTTGTAATTAAGTTCGGCATTAGCCGAACCGATCACATTCCAACATTCTCCCACTTGATCGAACGGCTAATGCAATTATGCAACTAATGTTTACCTTACACTTATGTTCGCACTCAGTACTACAGCAAGACCAGACCAATACGTCGTCAGTAGCATTAATCGCCACTGGGACCCCATTACCCATAGTTTACTGTAATACCTTGTTAGAACGCTTATTACTTGTTGGGAGTACATGGCCCTATTAACAGGAATCAAGTCAGAGACTCTAAACTAAAAAAAACCCAAATATATTTGCGCGCTCATAAATGGGATAAGTATTAAGCCTCAAATAATCAAACATGCTAGCATCAACTTAGTTCTTGTTTTTTTTCTTAAGCTTAATAACTTGATTCTGGGTTCTTTCTTTCATAACATTTTAATCAATGTGCTTGGCATCAGCATTTGATGTCTGTCGTTACTCGAAATAATACTGCAACTCAACTGTAGACTTATAGCAGTATGTTAATACTCAATTCTGGGATAATATCTCTTAAGCCACATGGCCTGTCATATTCATGTCACTAATTGAGCTCATTTTAATACTAATTACATTTGGAGCTTTCAATAAATTTGTCCTTTTCTATAAGAGTAGGTATAATCTAATTGTGCACTTTCTTATATCTACTCAAGAGAATTGGCAATTGAATAATTCTTAATTCTTATAAGTGACATGATAATTCTTTTGGTGCCTCATCAATAACTTAAAATTCTGCAGCACCTTCCAGTGGACCTATTCTGGATTAATATTTTTTTACCAAGTATCCCAATGCCAAGTCTAGACTAGTATTGACTTGAGCATTCTTGAAGTTAATGACAATCGAAGCATATGGAACGTCTTCCTCTTCAACTGTTATTAACCTTTTTTTTAGAATATTTAGAATAATTAAACTTAATGCATTATGCAATCTGCATTATGTGAATAGACAGGCATGGCATTTCAAACTCTATCACTTATGCATATAGTTGATATGCTTTTCATGATAATCCTAGTACTCATTTGGTCCTGTAATGTGTATCTTAATAGCCAAAAACTCAGAGGCTTCATCAAAATACATCATATTAAAAAAAATTAGGTGAGTAGAAAACTCTTATGTGACATTCCTATTGCCACGTAAACTTCACCTATGTAGAGTATTCACGTAAACTTCACCCATGTAGAGTATTAGGATAATAACCTTTTCCACCCTTTTTTTTAAAAAAAACATAATGTCCACTTAATGAAATTCTAAACCATAGTGGGCTATGTTCTTAGTTTAAATCTTTTAAAACTCCCTTTAAGTCACGCTTAGAATTGTAAACCCTTTTTATAGTCTACTGGTTTGACTTCATCAGGAAACTTATTAACACCCACACTTTATATATACTTATGGACCTAAGCTCATAAAATTGCTTAGTTTAGAATAACAAAATTTCTCTTCTGATGTGATCATCATGGATCACAAGCAGTGTAATAACATCAGAGGTTTACTTATGTGCCTAATTATCAATTAATGGTTGCTACATATATTTGTTGTGGCACACTAATTGACTCGTGAAAATCCATAATAGAAATTGTAGTAATTTAAATGGAGGTATACTAATGACTTATGGCACAAACTGAGATATTTATGTCTTCTTGAGTCATTGATACAGAGAACTAAGCCTGTATCTCTCCAAGATTTAATCTTCCTCCATTATGAACTCCCACTAGCTCCCACTGATTTTTGCATTCTCTAGGAACACGTTCATTACATTTTAACTTAGCGAAATAGTTATAACAGTAGAAACACAATCCTTTGGATTTTGCTCCCACTGATTTTTGTATTCTCCAGAAACATAATCAGGGTGCCATGTGGACAGCTCATTTACTTAGAATCTCATTTTTTATCCTTAGCTAGACTGTACTTATGTCTTGCTGAGGTTTTGCCCAATAAAACTTTTATGGTCAAATATTCATCAATCAGCGTTGGCCAGAATGACAAATATAAGACATATAAGTCTCCCAAAACAAGCTCTATAAACTAGTCTAATCAGCGTTGAATAAACTAGAACAAGAAATTTGGTGGACATGCGAACACTAATCAGCGTTGGCCAGAAATAGCGAAAGCAAGCCATACTTCAATTAGAGACTCATGTTGGGTTAAGGGACAAAATTAGTATGTTTTTTTTTAATTTCATTTCTCAAGTCCTATGCTTTATAGTCTTATTTGAATATAGCATCTCTTTCCTAATGAGACAGTCTATTCTCCCCTTCGAAATGTGGCTTAAACTGTAGTGACACAATTTCGACAAGGTCTCATTGTCTTGAGTAATGATTAACTTAAAGATAAAACTGACATAAAGAAAACTCATATTACAGGAAATACATCTCTTTGCCAACTAATAAGATAAATCATGATAGAATAAATTTGCATTTGTTCAAAATACAAAATATCTCAAACTAAGATGACTTAGCATCATTAAGTACTAAATTTAGAACAAATCTAATGCGAAGCTCCAAGGCTCGACTTCATCTTTATTCCATTAATGGCTTCTTAGACTTTGCTCCCCTTGCTCCCCTAGTTTGGCAAGACATGAGAAGTTAAGATATGCATTATTGCACCTTAGTTAATCCACCATATGTTGGGGAAATATCTTAAGTAAATTTATGAGACAACTTAGTTACCTGTCTTTCGAAGCCATGCTTATACTTATCATCAATTTGGTAACTTGCAAAATTTACAGACTATTGGAAGCTTGTCATTTTGAGCATGTTTATTATGGTTTTCTGGCATAGAATTCATAAGGCAATTTACCATAAACTCATCAGACACATCTAATCCAAGTGCCTTTAACTCATAAGCCATATCAAACAAGCTCTTAACGTGGTTACCCAGACCACTTATCCTATCATAACGGAAATTAAGTAAATTATCAAAAAGGAAAACCTTCTAAAGTGTGCTCTTATAAAGTTGTGAAGCTCCTTAGCACTTAATTTCCTATTATTTTCATTAGAAAGGAACCTCCTGATCATGTTAACTGAGAGCGACCATTGTATAATCATTTTGGCAATCCTATCGGATTTCTGCCATTTTTCTAATGTTGGGATGTGCTCCTTCATCCTCTCAGTATAGTACACACAAATAGGAGAAGGAGCACGTGGTTTTTCCTCATGAAGCACATAATCAAGGTCCAGCTCCTTGAGAATGGCAAGCACCTGATTGTTCCAAGTAGGAAAATTAGTGCAACTTAGGGGTTCTATTTTACTTATATAGTCTGCATAATTTACTGAGAAAAGAAGAAAAAATAATGTCCCAATTAGTAAGCTGTATATAAGATGTACTTAAAGCATAAAGTTAAAACAACGTTAGTCAGTATTAACAATATGCTTAAGGATTTTAATTTGCATCACCGTTGGGCAGAAACAAACAAAAATCCATCTTAAATAACTCATAGTTAAAGTCAACGTTGGTCAGAAATTAACTATGAGTAATCTCTAGTTAAACTTCTCGTTGGTTCCATTCAACCAGAGACCATCTTATTATACAGTGGTGGATATATATATATATATATATATATATATATATATATATATATATATATATATATATATATATATATATATATATATATATATGTATATACGAAAACTTATAGTTGAATGCAAATTCATGCAAAAACTTAATCTTAGAGCATCAATATAAAACATAATAATGCTCAAGAAAACGTAGAATTAATACTGGAACTAAAATAAAATTTTAGACTTAGAACTTATTCAAATAGTGCATAAAAGTTAAATTGCACTAAAGAAAAGAAAATGTCTTATCTTAAACTTAAAAATTTTCAGCAACATATCCCCAAAACATGCTTAGAATAACCTAAAGATCACTTAGACAATAAAGGGTACTTAAAATGGGAATATATATATCATTACGAGAGCATTAAACTTATATACTTAAAGCAATAAATAAGTCGCTGATAATAAACTAAGCTGAGAAAGCTAAACATAATGAAGACATTAAAACTCAAAATTTAATTAAAGTACTTAAATAATGCACTTAAATTGAATAGCCGAGAAACTTATATTCTGAAAATAAATCTTAGTTTGACTTTTTAAAAAATAGGCCTAACAGTAGTCTAAAGGGACTATGTCAGTCCGCTCTCCCCTCAAACATTTAAACAACCCACTTCGAATTACCCTAGTGGCTGGAATGATCTCATCTATTAAATTTTATGGACGACAAAGATTTGGCTAGACAAAAAAAAACTTATGGGTATAAATACCCGGCCAAAAGCCTAATATCCACAGTTACTTAGTTATTCACTGCTTCATGCAGTAGCCACACAGGGAACTCGTAAAACTCAGTGAGCAAACTTATACCTAAACTCATAAATAATGGAAATTATCATTAAATTAGTCAAAACTTCAATTAAAATGCTCAAATAAGCTGCTGAGAATAAATAATGAATTAATCTCAATTCTGGAAAAAGAAAACTGATTTTTTTTCTCGCCTAAAAGCTAAGCGGCCCACGAACACTTGCGGCACTCGTGGCCTGGAAATGGCCCACGGCAGCTCAAAGAGCAGCGACATCGGTGCGTTATTGCCGTGTTGCGGGCCCGCCCTTAGGGGCGTACGCAATGGCGGCCGGTCCAGGCGCACACGGCTGCGGCCCCAGCTGATGGTCGCGCGCGGCGGCGCCCTCATGGCCGCGCAGGGTCATCCAGTGGTGGCGGCAATGCCTGATGTGCTCAGCTCGTGGGCATGCCCGCGATGGCGGTGGCCCAACTCATGGCCAGCGCGCATGCAAATGAGGTAGGATTCTTAATGTTTAGGATTAACGGTTCGGCAGATTTGGAATTTGGGGAAGTTTTCTTAGGATATCTGATTTCGCCCAAATCCTCTCCTTCTCAATGCTTAACTCGGATTGGTGCGGTGAAAAACACCTCTGATTACTGAGAATGATCTTAATCTGAGGCTTAATTGCAATTAAAAATAAAACCCAAAATGCTTAATTAATGTAATTGTTAACTGTCATCAGTTTGAACCATCTGATAGCACTGATCTGTACTTTACACTTAATAGCAAACCTAATCTTAAAACAGTGCTAATTTAAAAACTAATAGATCGATCTGATCTAATCTAATAAAGGCATAACCTGATCTGAGAACTTAACTTAAATGTGAACTAACGATCTGATCTAAAAACGTACAGAACAGGTACCACGTGATTTCCAAAACTTAGCAGGATCAGCACGTACTTGATAGATATGGGACAAAGAATAAAAAAAATTCTTAAAACGGATCTTAGCAGAGGCATAAAAACAGAACCAACTCTGGCTTAGGATCATGTTAGGGTCTAAGTAGGCTCTTGATACCGATTGTTGAATTAGAATTTAGATTAACAGGATCTTCACTTAGCCTAAACATGATCACTAACTCATCTTAATGCGGAAATTAATCTCAGATACTAACTAGAGCCTATTGACGCCATCTGTGTCGCTGGAGATGTGATGAAGTTGATGTAGATGAAGTAGATCTTAGTCTTCATCAGATCAGGGCTTGATGCTCCTAGTTGGCGAAGAACGTGATGAAGATCTAGCAATACCTGGATGGACGTGGGTAGACGGCCTTCCTGAACCCTCCAGCGCCTAAGTGATCGGTTATGTGAAAAGTCATATGGAAGAGATCGTCATGACGCCAGAGGCGTCTCTCTTATTTATAATCACGCTGTGGGCCAGGGGGCCGAACCCTTGGAATTCTAAGGGTTGTCGTCGATTACGGCAGTTCTTATTTAGTTGGAAATAAATAATGAGTGGGTGGACCATTAATCTTAACGCTTAATTAATCTTGTAATTAAGTTCGGCATTAGCCGAACCGATCACATTCCAACACCGTGCCCCCGCGGAGAGCGCGCGGCGCGGGCACGAGGGAGGCTAGGACCGCCTGGGCAAACCAATCCTCAATCTTCTTTCGGAAGCTTCCACCACCACTCAAGTGGCAGCACCTACACCAGCCGCGTGCTGATTCTTTCAAATGGTTGGTTGGCCATTGACCAAATTTCAATAAGGTTGGACCTTAAAGCATTCTTTAGAAGGTAATTTGGTCCATTCTACTGGTCAAAATGCAATGAACAATTGAGGTTTTCTTTCCGCTGGAACTTTTAGAGTTGTTTAATCCAGACGTCCGCACACTATCTATATAAGAGGAAATACATAGCTTTTGCCGCTGAAGTTCTTGCAGTTTCTTGTTTTTGTATCTCTCAGCTCTTGCACACTCAACTCAGACCCTGAAGTCTTCGGCGTCTTTTTTTTTTGTAACAAGCTTGATTAACTTTTTTTTTGAAGACCTCACCGGAGGGGGGAGAACCCCACCTGAATGATTTTCCATTGATTCTGGCATAGCCGGTGGATGGAGGGTGCCATGCACCTAGTGTTTACAATGCCATATGGCTGCAAAAGGGTGAAATTAATTCATTACAAGCTTGATTAACTTAAAACGTCTTATAGAAATGGGCCTTAAAAGCTCCCAATTTTCAGAGCTGAGTGCATCCATAACTGGCCACTAAAGAGTATGTGGTATTGTGTGTACAAGTGAACAGGATGAGATACATTATCTACCTTTTTTTCATTTCTTATCTACCTTTTTTGCTTGGTGAGCAAGGATGCTTTTTTAAGATAATGGAACGTGGTTCTAGCCTCTACACTGCAAAGAGTTGTACACTCAAGCTCAACTCCTTCTTTTGCCTCCAAAAGCCAAAAGCTCAACCAAAGGGCCTAAAAGCCATATGTGCTTTTGCCCAAAAATAGCTTTAAGTATAATACAAATCCAAAAGCACATCTTTCCTGTTTTCACTGGGTTTTGGGGAAAAAAATTACCCACCTAACTATTCGTGTTCTTCTTTCTTTTCCCGTCCGACTGGAGTCGTGAAGGGCATCGAGCATCTCCGCCGCCGCGTGTGCCCCATCGTGCATCTCCAGCCCCAAGCTCCGGCCACCGCACGCGACCCGCCTCCGGCCGCCGCCCCAAGCCCGAGCTCCGGCCCTAGAGACCTGCGACCCCGGCGTCCCCTGGCTTCTATGGCCGCTCAGCTGCGAGCGCGGCCCCCATGCGACGGCGGCGTGTGGGCCATCCCTGGCGACCATCCTGGTGGCGAGCGCGGCCCCACGTGACGGCGGCGTGCGGAGGACGTCCGCAGCTCCGGCGATGCCGATTCCTGTTCGGTAGGCCTCGCCGATGTTCCCTGCTCCGGCCTCCCCTGCCCCGGTCTTCTCCTCCCTCGCCCACACGAGAGCACCGGCGAGCACGGCATGTGGCGCGACCTTCCCGGACGAGCACGACCATCCTTGTGCGGCGAGATCTAGCGAGAGGAAGAAGATCCGGTCTGTGTACATGTGGGGCCTGCTCATAAGTGAGAGAAGCTTTTCCAAAATCTACAGCTGTTCAACCAAACGGGCTTTCAACTATCTCACAGCAGCTTTTGCAAAAGTCACAACCCACAACAGCTTTTGCAAAAGCCACAGTTCAACCAAACAAGCCTAAATCTCGATTCTATTTCGGACCTTCCATCCTTGAGCAATAGAATTTGTACACCTTGTGTGCCATAGAGTAACTGAGTTTCTAAAAAGTGCTTCTTTTGTCAAAAAGCAAAAAGGCAACCAAATAGATGAAACCCGAAGCTGCTTTTTCACACGCAACTATTTTTGTATAATACAGTTTTAGAAGCACATTGCACCCTCCTTTTGATTTTTGGTTTTCTGCTTTTCGAGTAAAAATAGAGAGGTGTTTCACAATTATTTCAAGGAAGATAGAGAGGAGGCAGATTTTGTAATTGTTTCAACCAAACAGCTTACAAAGCATATAGCCCGAAGCAGCTTTTTCTTATATCTCAAAGCTCACAGCTAAACGAAACAGACCCTAAGTAGTCTTGATTGTCGGTTTAGAGATTCCAGTTTACATATGCTCCTGGAGTGGCTCTCGAGGTTCCAGCCCCAACCGTAACAAACCAGGTTTCGGGTCACTTGTTTGTTGGCCAACATGGAAACTTCCAAAACCTGAAATCGGAACAAGTTTGGAAAGATTTAGTGCAATATATACATTGTATACACGATACAAGGTATTGCGAAGACAAGATTAAAGGTACTTATGAGCTTTTCAAGCCTGAAGATGGAAGTTGCTGATCAGGTTGCCTCTGCACGCGCCGCCCCAGCCACCAAGGAGAGCAACAAGTGGCCTGCGGGGCTGTCCCGCGCCGGCACCGTCGCGATGTCCGCCACGTCGTTGCTGTTCGCTTGGCTGGCGGCAGGGACGCTGCGCCGCTGCGGCTCCATGGACGAAGATGAGGTGTTCTCTGGCGTCTTGTGGGGCCTGTCGCCGCTGATCTGGGCCTACCTCTACTCCTGGACCGCCGCGCTCTCTCCGGCTCCGCGCGCCCAGGGCGCCGGCGGCACCGTATTTGCGCGCACCGCCACCGTGTGCATGCTCCTTCTCGCCGCCGCAGCGGACCAGGGCCGTGCACATGGGCGTGCAACCCGTGCGATCGAACAGGGCCTCAGATTCATAGGGGCCTCAAAAATAATAGCCGATCAAGTGATCAGGTCCAATACTCAATAGCCCAAGTCTGCTGATTTGCCGTGGTGCTGCTGAACTGCTGATAACCTGATGCATGTAAAATTTGAGATGACTTCTGTGGCAAACTGTCTCGTACTCAAGTAATAGTATGTTATCGTTGGAATTATCTCTTGTGGTAACTGTCTTGTATACTGTACTCCGATCCCTCCATTCCAAATTATAAGACGTTTTGTTTTCTCTTAATACATAGTTTCTCTATAATACGTTTTTCTTAGAAAAGTGTAATGCATTCTTATATTATCATGATTCTATCTTTCTAAGCAGGGCCCATTTTAGAGTTTAGAACAGGGTCTCAGATTTTGCCGGCACGGCCCTGCAGCGGACAAGCTGATCGCCCCCGTCGCCGGCGCCGCCGCGATTGTCCTCGCCCCGCTATACTCCGCCTATGCCTGCGGGCGCGCCCTCGCCGAACGCCGGCAGCGCGCCGGGACCGAGCGCTGGTCGGCCGCCACGGTGGCGTCCACCCCGAGCTACCAGAGCCGCGCGGAGGAGCAGAAGGAGCGAGAGCACAAGGTCCACGCCGTCTCCGCCTTGGAAATCGCCGCGGTCGCCGTCTCGGTGACCGTATGGTTAGTGTCATGGACTTCGCCGGAGACGAAGTGGGAGGCCCCACCGACGGAGGTCGTCCTCTACCTCGCTGGCCCCTTGATCCTGGGAGTGCGGTTGATGCTGCTGTCCTTGGTCAGGAGTCCTGTCCTGGCCGCCATCGATGACATGCGCGCCTTGGCCGCCGTGATTGGCGTCATCGGTTGGATTGTCGTCGCCGCATCGGCCGCCGCCCTCTTCGGCACGATCGCCGGGACAGTTGTCGTTTGGATGGGTGAGTTGGGCATGGTCGGATTCCTCGGCTACTTCCTCGCCGTCGAGGCGCACTACGAGCAGCTCGTGGTCATCGAAAGGTATACATATATTTTGATTGAGGCCCTGTTTACTTCCCATGTAAACCCAAAATATTTCCTCTTCTATCCATCATATCGAATCTTTGAATGCATGTATGGAACATTAAATATAGGTAAAAAAATAACTAATTGTATAGTTTGTCTGTAAAGTTCGAGACGAATCTTTTGAGTCTAATTAATTCATGGTTGGACAAATTTTACCAAATAACAACGAAAAGTGCTACACTAACTTTTCACCAAATTTTTCTCAACTAAACACACCCTGAGAGAGCGAATTACAAGATTATTTGTACAATTTTGTCAAACAAAAGATTACTTGTCCTCGCACCAAATTGCAGCATACTGCCAGTGGCGGGCCCAGCTATGTTCAATGGTATTCAGTTGAATACCCAAATTTTTTGACAAAAAATTTTATTCATATAGTACATATACATGTCTGTATAAAAAAACAAAAATACAGCGATCTGAATACTTGTACAGGCAAATAGGCCCAATTCTCGCTCGGTTTCCTCTCCCACCGATGGCCCAATGAGGCTGAGCGGCCCATTTTCACTTCCGGAGGCCCAAAATCGCGCTCCCACCTCCTTCCTCCCGTTTCGCTCTCGTTCGTTCTTTCCCCCAATTCCCCGAACCGACAAACCCTACGAGCGACTAGCGTCGAGCGACGGCGGCCGGCGGGCACGGGCAATGGCGGACCACGGGCGTCGGGCGGGCGGCGCAGCGCACAACGCACAGGCAGGCCGGCAGGGGCGCCACCGTTTGAATACCCAGGCATAAAATCCTGCGCCCGCCACTGCATACTGCAATAAATTTGTCTGATTGTGTGCGTGTACTGCCTGTGCAGGAGGAAGCCGCGTAGGGCAAAGGACGCCTCCGGCTTGCTGGACGGACGCGACAGTGGCGACGCCTGTTCAGCTCATATCGATGCCGCCGCCGGCCTCTACGTTGATTGTGTTTGCAAGTGCGAATGTGGAAGCCACATCATAAGCTAGCTAGCACATTGTGTCGTTTGATTTGCTCGCAGTAGCTCACGATCTTGCTTTGCTCTACTCCCTCGGCCCAAAAGAAACGTACAATTCTACGTTTGATTATCTCTCTAAATAGATTTATATATACTATAAAAACATATACATATTCTATCATTAATATCATGACTATTAACAATTTTTTATATATTTGATCAAATTTTAAATTGTTTGACTTCTCAAAAATTAAAAAATTATGTAAAAACTGCTATCAGCTTGATCTGACTGGGTCTATCCCAATTTTGTCACGTACATATGTAATACACGGCAAAAAGTTCAAACTACATCCCCAAATACTGTATGTACGCGTTTCTAAGGTTACCTACTTGTCGGCCTGGTTTAGTCCGTGCCAAGCCATACTTTCTTCACCTACTACTGCTGCATGTCTCTACGTGCCGCCGTAGGTGTGCATGTTGGTCAAAGTCCAGTCACCGACCAAGTGTGATGATTATTGCTTTTCAGCCCAACTATTATGCTGCTAGCCTCTTCACGAGGTCTGAGGGCGTATGTTTTCGGAATAAGTCCACGTTACCTCCTTAAATTTTTACCAAAGTCTGTTTTTCCTCCCAAACTGCAAAATCGAGCAAAACACCTCCCTTAACTTTTTAAACCGTTCATCTTACCAATCTGACCCTGTTATAAGCAGTTTTGAAGGTTGTTTAGTTTTTTTCTTTTTTATTTATTTCGGCTGAATTTTTGAAAAATCATAGTAAATCATAGAAAAACCATAAAATGGAAAATCCAATTTTGTTGGACTCCACATGAGTAGATCTACACAATGAATATATAATATGGTATGCTTTAATACAAAGTTTTTGTTGTGGCTTTAGATCTATGCTTTTTTGTAATTAATTCGAATAATTCATAACTGCAATTTCTATGGTCCAATTGTGATGAAATTTTTATGATGGCCTAATTATTGTATGGTTGAACTATAGTAAAAATTTCATACTCTTTGGATCATGTATGGCTTAGTTATAGATTTATTTATATTTAACAAGCATAAACCTAAATAAAATCTATAACTAAGTTATACATGATCAAATGAGTATAAATTTTTACTATAGTTTAAGCATACAATAATTAGCCCACCATAAAAATTTTACCACAATTGGACCATAAAAATTATAGCTATGAATTATTTCATTTAATTACAGAAAAGCATAGATCTAAACAAAAAATTTTGTACTAAAGCATAATATTAACTGTGTAGATCTACTCACGTAAAGTCCATCAAAATTGAATTTTTTATTTTATAATTTTTCTGTGATTTACTATGATTTTTTCAAAGATTTAGCTGAAATAAATAAAAAAAATACAAAACCACCTTCAAAACTGCTTATAACCGGGCCAGAGAGGTAAGATGAATGGTTTTAAAAGTTAGGGGAGGTGTTTTGCTTGGTTTTGAAGTTCAAGGAGGAAAAGCGGACTTTCGCGAAAATTAAGGGAGGTAATGCGGATTTTTTTCCTATGTTTTCATTTCTTCTCAATAGGAGACGAGGACAACGGCCCAACCGGTTAATCTTCATTTCATTGTGGTACTGGCTACAGTAAAAACTTCAGCTTTTCTAAAAAAAAGTAAAAACGTCAGCGTTTGTCTAATCTTTTTGGCAGGGTTTATTCAAGCTATTGTCTGTTTGATACACACATGGCTAATTACTTGTTGACGCTAAAAATTAGTTATGGTTAACTAACTTGTTGCCTAACAATTAGTTGGAAACTTGACTAAAAAATTAGCTTAACTATTAACCATCATTTTTGTATGCACTAGAGCTAATTTTAGCTAATTTTTAGCTAGCTAGCAAATTAGCACTTATATCAAACAAGCCCTTTATTTTGTCAAAACACACACACACACACAATTCCGTTGTCACCGTATAGTGCAGTAGCTGAAGACAAGTGGAGCCCTGTAAAATAACACCTAAAAATAAATAATTGCCCTTGTTAAAGTCAAATCCTCTACCGCACCGAACCTCTTTGGCTCTGTGTGTGCATTGCACTAACACCGCAATATTCCACTCTAAATTACTATTACAGTGCTTTGTAAGTGAATTGTTTGTTATTTCCTTCAGCTTCGAGTTTCCTCATGCTTCATGGTGGGTGCATACAGAACATGACAACCGGCTCTGCTTTCACGCATGTCTTGCGGTTTGAGTTTGATCGGTGCGCTCTTGGGAGTTGAACTCACAGTGACGACGTGGCAATTAGATTCAGCAAAAACTACAAGCAAGGAAGAGACTTTTTTTTTTATATAATCACGCCATTCACACGAGAAGAGTAGTTTGATCGAGAAGGTGAGAACCAAAATGTTGCTACAAAGACTGCACTCTCTACCGCGGCGCCTGCCTCTTTGCACATGTACGAGTAGGTTCCTTCCTTGAAGTAGGGGCAACAGGGAGGTGCTCAACAACAAATGCTGCTGCGTACAGAGCACTAGTAGTGTACAACACACCTACCACTCAATTCAATGTGGAACTCTAAGGCCTTGTTTAGATGGCCAACTCGGGGTGGCCAATTCTATACAGTGCCACCCCCGAGCACTATAGCACTTTTGTTTGTTTGTGGTAATAATTGTTCAAATCTTGATTAATTAGGCTCAAAATGTTCGTCTCGCAAAGTACAATAAAACTGTGTAATTAGTTTTTGATTTCATCTATATTTAGTACTCCATATATGTGCCGGTATTTTGATGTGATGGGGAATCTTCTTTTTCATAGTGGAATTTGGGGGTGAATTCTGGAATCTAAACGAGGCCTAAGGATACACCGGGAACTCTAAGGGCTTGTTCAACAGGAGAGAGGATTAGAGAAGTTGAATTTTGTCTTGCAAGGGATTGTGAATCCCTCTCTATCTCCACTGCTGCCTTTGAATTAGAGACTCACCGAACAAACCCTAAGGACATGTGCATATTGATGCACACGATTAATTCTCCCTCTCATGTTATATTTTCTTCCTCACGTCTCTTCGTCTAGCTGCCTCTACTATTGCCATTGGCATGCCCACCACCCACCTCCCACCGTCGCTACCACAGGCCCGTCCTTTCTTAACATCAATTTCTTCTGTCATCTCTCTTCCCTATGATAGAGACCCTATTTAATCGTATTGCCTTGCTATCGCCACCTCAACCACTGTTATACCCGTTTGCAACCTCATCACCTATCCTACCACCGTTATGTGCGTTGCAACTTTAACAAAACCGGTACATGCATATTGCAAGTTGTACCTTGCCAAATCATGAACAAGACCATGAAATTTTGGCCCACTGTTTGTCATGTCTGTACCTCTATCACGCATGTAAAGGTCACGTCTATACGTGTATCATGTAGAATCTTGCCAAAGGCAGCTTTTGGTGGAAAGTAATTTATTTGAAGATTCTGAGAGAGTTCAAAAATCTAACAGTTGTGCAGATTCACAATGGAGAGTCTTGTTTACTTTGGGAAGATAACTGGATGGTTATCTTCCCAAAGTTGAAGTACCCAGAGCTGCTATCCTTTGCAAAAAAGAAAAAAGAAAAAAAGAGTAACATTTCAATTAGTGCTTTGGATAATAACCAACCCAACCATTTGTTCCATCAACCTCTATCAGCTTCGGCCTTCTCACAACTGCAGGCATTGAGAGGTAATTTGGAAAACCTAAACTTAGATGATGAGAATGACTTGTGGGGCTATATTTGGGGATCAAATAATTTTTCTACAACAAAGGTTTAGATGGCTTTGGAAAATAAATTGCCAACCAAAACACAAGGTCTTCTTTTGATTGTCGTTAAAGGGCATGTTAAGTACGAGAAACATCCATCAGAGGAAAAACATGCATTTGGAGACAAATAACTGTGAGTTTTGTCATTAGCAACTGAGTAAACCCTCTATCATCTTTTCCTCGATTGTCCCTTGCTAAATCCTGGTGGGGGATTTTAAATTTGAATATTCAGTCATATTAGCTTCCTAAAGAGATCAACTAAATTCAGAATTCTTCCTAATAAATGGTGTGATCCTAATGTGTGGACTATTTGGGGTGCAAGGAACGACTTAATCTTTAGAGGTATTGGACCAAACATAAAAAGTTGCAAGATCTCCTTCAATAGAGAATTGGCCTTAACTGCTCTAAGAGCAAAGGAAAGCATCTCGCAGCTGTATAATCAATGGATCCAAAGTTGGTCTTGACTAGACTCTTGGATAGCTTTTTTACTTTCTTTTTCTCTCTTTTTTGTCTCTTGATCTGCTTTTTTGTAACCCCTATTTTTTTTTTGTCTTTCCATAAATTCTTGTTAGGGCTTTGGCCTTTCCAATTTCATCAAAAAATGTGCTAAAAAAGCGAAAGGGCCTGTAGTCTAGTGGTTATAAGAATCTTGATAGCACCTTAGGTCCTACGTTCACACTCCCTGACAGCGAATATTCCAGGATTGGATTTCGTTGTGCATTCGTAGTTGTGAGTGTACGTGCGTTATGAACGTCTACGTTGTACTGTGTAATTAAAAATATATATATGCTAAAAAATCTCAACAAAAATATGAATGATAGATGATGAGAAGTTCTATGTTCATGTAAAATTTGAAATGTAACCAAAATTTATGGAAGGAGATAAAAAATGAAATCATCACTTAAATAGTTGTGGGTTTTGAATAAGACATGAACAGTAGTACAACGTGAAAACAATAATAACTTGGTCCTCCTTCTGACCATGCCTTGTTCGCTTCGCTGAATTGTTAGGTTGAAAAATATTGTTTGCTGATTTGTTGTGAGAAAAAAACAATGTATCATAGCTGATAAGCCATGCTAATATAGTTTTTAGGTCCTGTTTGGTTCTGGGGACTAAATTTTAGTCTACATCACATCGAATATTTGGATACATGCATGGAGTACTAAATATAGACTATTTACAAAACTAAAAATATAGGGTGAAGATATTTGCGAGATAATTTTTTTAAGTCTAATTAGTTCACGATTAGCACTAATTGCTACAGTACAAATGTGATAATGATAGATTAATTAGGCTTAATAAATTTGTCTCATGAATTATCCACCGAATATATAATTTATTTTTAAATTAGTATCCGAAAACCCATGATTAACCCTAGTGAAAATCCGATATGAACTTTAGCTGCCTCAACCACACGCCACCTTATTTTGTTTTATCCCTGTCCTTGCGCCAAGGTGACCACATCCTTGTGCTGCGGCGACATGGAAATTAAATATAACCATATAAAGTTGCATGCAAATAAAGGGCACGAAAGACGAGATGCAAAGCATGGGAGGAAGATGATGGCGACCTTACCTCACCTACCCGACCAACTACAACAGGCGCGGCAGACGACCTGTCCCTCCAGAGACCAGAGTCCAAACCGAGCAACCACTGCCCGTCTGCCCCCGCCACCGGCCCACCGCTGCTCTTTACCAACCACTCCCAGTCCCACCACCCACCCACCGTTACATATCCAGTGGCCGCCACCCCATCTCACCCGCTCGCCTCCACCACCATCATCGCCATGGCCGCCACCACCACTCTCCTCCTGCTGTGCACCGCCGCCTTGCTCGCGCCCAGTGCCACGGCGGCCGACGACACCGGCTTCACGACGTTCAAGCTCTACTTCCACGACATCGTGGCGGGCACGTCGTCCCCAACCGCCGTCCGCATCGCGCAGGCGGCGTCGTCCAACACCTCCTCCACCTCCTTCGGCGCCGTGGTGGCCATCGACGACCCGCTCACCACTGGCCCCACGCGCGCGTCGGGCACCGAGATCGGCCGCGCGCAGGGCACCTACACGTTCGCGGACCAGAAGACGTTCGGCCTCCTCATGGTGATGAACTTCGTGTTCACGGGCGGCGAGCACAACGGCAGCACGCTCTCGATCATGGGGCGGAACGAGGTGCTCAGCGACATCCGCGAGATGAGCATCGTCGGCGGCAGCGGCAAGTTCCGCATGGCGAAAGGGTACGTGCAGGCGCACACCATCGACTCCGGCGCCACCTCCGGGGAGACCGTCGTCCAGTACACCGTCAACGTCAAGGTTTAGGTAGCTAGCTAGCTGCTCTACCTTGCTTGCGACTCCGGCCATGGCTTCTTGAGTTCTTGCACGTCCATCTCCGGCTGCTGCTTTGTATACACAGCTTGTCGTTCCTCGGTGTTACATGACATGTAGCAGATTGAGATTTCAGATCGACTCTTGGTCATTGCCGTATCCGTTAGTTATGACTTTCGAGGGGGATTTGGATTTGCAGAACCGAATTACTAGTACGCTTCAAAATTTTACAGAGTAGTAGGGCCGAAATGTGTGGAGATTGGAGAACACATCAGCCCAATTTTCTAGTTGACAAACAAAACAAGAATTACAGAGCTGTACATAATTATTTGTTTCCTGGAACCAATCAATGAATCAATCCACAGCAAAAGCCAAAAGTCAGTAGATGAGCAAGCATGCATGTGGCCGTAGGCCGTTGATGATTGCCCAACCAACAGCAAGCATGTGTCGGGACAGACTGGAAAACGTAGGTAGCACGCCAATCGAGTAGAAGTAGAGTACAGTAGGTGGGCAACAACGACTCCAAGCGGTCGTGCTCGCGTGCATGCTGCTGCTGGTGGAGCTGTCGGCGCGTCACTCGCTTTCCAGATCCAATCCAACACAATAATGTTCAGAAAGAGCAACCCAGCGCATTCGTCCGTCGATTCTCTGCACAAAAGCATGCAGCAAAGTTTAGTCGGTCATCCGGCATCGTTCTCTCCTATCCTATATAGGGGTGGGTGAAAAATCCTAAGTATCAATATTACTGTAAAACTTTAAAGAACCGTTTTCTTTGTTGAAACACCAATTAAGGCACAGAATCCATATATACAGTAACTTAAAAATTTGGCATGACTCTGTAAAAGCTTCAAATGCCATATATATACAAACAACAACTGAAATCACCGATAGATTTGCATTGGTGAAGATTGGTTACCATCTGCCGCTGAAATCACCAATTACGTACGTGTTCCCTTTCCCCTCTAATTTTCTCAACTGAGAATCCAATTCATTTAATAACTAATTGTTTCTCTAAATTTCGGCATAATCATGAAAGAAAAAGGACAAAGCAAGAACGAGTGACATTGAAATTATTGAGATTTACAGTTTGTTTGGTAGATGGGATTGAGGAACGTAAATTTTAAGGCAATTTAATATATATAATATAATTATTTCATTTGAATATTACTTCTTAGAAAAATATTAAATATGGTAATATTTTATATATATACATGTTAAATATTATTTTTGTCATATATATTTGTAAAATAAAGAAGAAAGGAGTTCTAAGTTTTAGCTCGGTTCCCGGCTCCCAATTCTCGACTGGCACTGGCTAGGCAGGCAAGAAGAGAGCGTCTGAGCGCACACAAAGGAGAATAAGGCCTTACCGGCCCGAGGCTTTGACTGGACAGCTTTCCACCGGCCCGACGGAGCTGTTTGCGATAATCCACGACAATAGATAAGGCCTGCTGTTGTATGTGATTGTGAACAGCGTAGGCCTTGTAATGTGGGCTGTGGCTCTCCTCTTATTTTCTTTCAGTGGGCCATCCATCGAAAGCTCAAACCCCAAACGTGTGTTGGGCTTCAGCTTCTTCGCAGCACAGCGCGCGCATGCGGTTCTTGGGCTTTGGAGGACTTCCTTCCTCAAACCCCTGGGCCTTAGGTTGATCTTAGCTGGATGGAATCGAGTCGACCAAAAAGAGAAAGGAAAAAAAGTCTGCATTACCTCATCTTAGTTATAGATTTTATTTAGATTTATGCTTGTTACATACTAGCAAACATGTCCATACGTTGCAACGGGAGAAACAAAGCTATTAAAAGAAAGAAGAACAAGGAATGCTCTCCTTATTTCTCCCTACATTGTAATTCTAATCTTTCATATAAGTACACTTAAAAAAAATCTTTCATATAAGTCAGCTAGGAGTTTGTTGCCGACATGTTAGGGATTAGTTTGTCTGTAGATGATTATGAGAGAGATCTATCTAGACTTTCCATGTTGTGTCCTTTTATGAGAATTGCACTGGTATATGCATACAACTTGGGAGTATATTTATTTATACCAATCTAGATAACAAACTGCACAAGATCTCAGTTTACGGTTTGATCCATGAACTGAAAAAAACTCGAATATATTGATGGTTTTCTTTGCAATAGTGGTGTGAAGTATGATCGCTCCTTCTTTAGGAAGCGCTAATGGTTTGAAGGGCTATATTGTTGTCCTTTTTAACTTTGTTTTTCATATTTATATTTATATATAGTAAACGTGTTCATATGTTGCAATGAAATACATGTCAGAGTCAGACTTTGTACCTTTGCTAGGCACGAACACGAGTTGTTGATTTGTTCTAACTCGTATAAGCACGCATTTTGAGTACGAGTCACATACAGGACACCTGATGTGAGGGTACTTTTGACGAGTATAGAAGTATATCGAAAGAAACGATTTAATCTTTAAAATTATATAATATATATTATTGAAAAAAATGTCCGCCAACAAGTGAAATCTATATGGATATGTATTATCACGCTATAATATACCTCAGCATTAGTAAACACAACTTTTTTACATGACCAAACCAACTTGCCACTTTATTGGTCTCATGTAGATATTCAAAGTCACTCAGTTAAGTTTCTAGATCACGTGGGCTGGCGAGTACTGAGGGAGTTAATACTCTACCGCAACGTCCTCTTTTCGCGTCTTGTTAGGATCTTTTTATGTTTATTATTACACAGCTTGTGTTTACATAGAAAGCGAAACCGGACTGCTGGAGACTTCCATATCAACCGGACTGCTGGACGCGGGGAAAAAAAACAGAAATTCCATGTCTTGCCTAAGTAGTACGGGACTTCTACATATTACACAAATAGTTCGAATCAAAACTGGACTCGATGCTGGACGCAGGAAAAAACAGGACTTCTGGTTTATGAGTCCGGATCACATGCAGGACCCAATACGTTTTGGAATCGGACTCCGTATTGTGTTAGACGAGAGCTATTCTAACTCGTATGAGCACGGGTTATATATAAGTCCGGACGGAAGAAACTCCCCATTATCCTCGGTAGTTAGAGGGAGACAGACAAAAAAAATTGATGAACCAAAAACTAGGTAAAAATTTTACCTCTTTATTATTATTAGGTATAGATAAATACATCTATAACTAAGCTATACATGATCCAATGAGTATGAAATTTTTTACTACAGTTCAATCATATAATAATTAGCCCACCATAAAAATTTCATCACAATTGGACTATAGAAACTGCAACTATAAATTATTCCAATTAATTACAGAAAAGCATAGATCTAAATACACAACAAAAATTTTGTACTAAAGCATACCATATTATGATTTTTCTATGATTTGCTATGATTTTTCAAAGTTTCAGCCAAAATAAATAAAAAAGAAAAAGACAAAACCACCTTCAAAACTGCTTATAACAGGGCCAGAGAGTTAAGATGAATGATTTTAAAAGTTGAGAGAGGTGTTTTGCCCGGTTTTGGAGTTCAAGGAGGAAAAACGGACTTTTGTGAAAATTGAGGGTGGTAATATGGACTTTTTTCAAAAATAAAAGAAAAAAAAATAAAAAATGGTGTGTTGGGCTTTTCTTTTGTGCACGGCGGCGACATGCATTTGCATGAGGGATCGCTGCTGCTCGTGCTATAGCGCGTGTATGTGCCACGTGGTCACTGCTGGCTTGGTCATCTACATTGTACCAATCTATACTATAATGCACCAATCAAAACTATACTAGGTTCACCTAAAAAAACGTCCCCCGCTGAGAACTCCAACCAATATGCACCCACACAAATACACACAGGAAATCGTCTCCGTCAAAATCAATGGCCGCAAAACTACCCAGACCAAATCCGATGGCTGGCGACGAAAGTTTGATGCAGGCTTCAAACTCATTAACCCCCGCGCACTTCCGCACACCCTCTGCCCGCCGCACACCCTCCGCAGCCAGGGATCGAATCCCACGACCCAGGGCTTTTTTTTCTGAAAAAATTTCTTGGCCATAGAAGAGGCAGAGGATGAGGGATTGCCGAGGGGAGCAGGCGGCGGCGTTCATGGCGGACTCCGTCAACCTCCGCGCGGATCTGAGACACGAGTATCCGGCCGCCACATCATAGCCGCCTAGCCGGTCACCACCCCCAGCAGTCCAGCACCGGCGGCCATGTCTCCATCGGCTGCATCTCAACCTCCGCCCCATCACCAGCCGACGCCACCCAAACCGAGCCGCTGCTCCTGTGATGCTGGAGCTAGAGGAGCCCGTGACGTGGATCTGAAGTTAGCGACGCCGGAGCTTCTTGTGGTGTAACCCTGCTTTCTCTCTCTTCCATCTCCGTTTCCCTCAGATTTCCCCAATTAATTTGGTTCCTGACCTAGGGTTTGGGTAGTGGCTGCTGATGCATTGCCCGGCATGGCGAAACTGATCTATCCATGATGCACGAACTATTGAACCGACAAAACTGATAGAGCTTTGCACGTTGGTGATCTTCTAGAAATGGAGACCTATTTCTGTTCATTGTGTGCGGGTATTTGGTGATCTTCTGGAAGTACTGAAGTAAGATATGCTATCTCTACTGCTCACATAACTGTGTGGCTCACGTCGTTTTGTATGTAAGGGATATGGTGATTCTGTTACATAGAAAGGCTGTTATAGCCTTGCTTGTACACAAATGACTCCTTGTTGCTATTATCTATTAACACACTTTCTTCCGTTGACATTTGGTCGCCAGGCAAACTGGACCTTTGTTACATTCTTATATGGGATCTGCAGAAATGGTTAGGCTATATTTTCCACTATCTGGCTTCTTGACTGGCATGAAATCCACTAAAGCTAAGCAAATGCTGAAGTCAGTAAGTAGGCTGATTGTATACTAATGATATTTCATCTCAGAAGGTTTTACCAGTTAACAGTTCTTTTTTCTTAGATACCCTTGGATAGAATTCCTTTAGAGACATGCACCTGA